>JAHBCN010009121.1:0-36248 GCA_019359885.1 Listronotus oregonensis | reverse complement strand
TTGGGAAAAAAACAGAAAATTTGTAACGACTTCAATTTAATAATAAATTTTGTGTTAAATAATTGTAATATAATAAATTAAAACTTAAACTTGCCCTAAATTGCCTTCTTATTTTTCAAAAAATACAAATCTTGATCCTAGGGAAAATCTAAAGTATTATATAACAATGGGAGTTTTCGTAAAAGTATATGTAAAAAAATAATTTTAAATAAAAGTAATACTAAATAATTACAAAGTATTACAACGAAATAATTCTTTTTTTTAATAAATCCGGCACAACCGCATATAATTGATCAAAAAAGTGAAATCCAAAATGTACACGAAAAGGTTTAAGGTGTTTTCTCCCCTATCATAAATTCGTTGTCGTTATACATAAAGGTATAAAATTTGGTACGTATATTCAAATAAGTTTTCTCATTACCTGTGAAATTTTGGATCTCAGTACTTTAAGACGCCGAGATGTTTGGATAGGAACTTGGCCCTTATTTTACAAAATGATTTTTGGCGGCAGTTTAATTTATTCAGATAATAAATAAGATTTTTCAAAAAGTTAACGGTAGAACTTGGTATAGACCCTCCCCGTTTTATTGGCGTCTTTTTTTAAAGAGAACAATTTAATTTTAAAAAAGGGGTTGTGGGGGCTGTGTGCACATTGTGGAATATGTAGAGAGGTTCGTTTTTTGGTGCAAAACTAAAGTGAAACTTTTTTGAAAAATAATAGATTTTGGCTTACCTAAAGTCTATCTATTATTTTTTTTCCCACAAAATAATTGTGAATATAAAATAATAATTTTAGTGGATTACTTGCCTATTGTGGTAACTTTTGGTCAGTTATAGTAACTTGTCTGGATAAAAAGGTATATAAATATTTTTGATAAGACAAAAAATAAAGAATTATTTGATTTTGACTAAAAATTTTTTTACCAAAGAGAAAAAATATTTCTTTATTTATGTATTTGCAGTTTTTTTTTGTTTTAAATAATTTGTTTTATTTACCTAATAAATATAATCGGAAAAAAATAAAACTATAAGTATTTTAATCAATTGTGCAAAGCGTTTTTATCTAAAAAGGCATCCTCAGTGGCTTGCGTCAAAATGGGGCGCAGGAATACAGTCTTTAAATATTTGTTATACAACTGAGGTTAAAATCCATTAAAAATATAAACAATACTGCATATCTTACATAAACAAACATTTTAAAACCCCAATTTTTATAGAAAAACATTTTAAAATGTTTCTTTATATAAAACTAGCATTTTGCCCGCGTGGACTACACAATTTGCTCCTCCCATCCCTCCTACTTCATTGCGTCACATCACACTATGCGTCGTGTGATTAAGAAATTTTTGTTTTATCGTATTTCATTTGTTATTATTTTGTAAAATGAATGCGGTTTCATACGAACTATTTATACGAAAATATTTTCTTACCCTTGTGCCAAATTTTATTTTTTTATACGGATCCCTAACGTTTTAAAAAATATTTTAACTCGTATATTTATCAGAAATAATGTAGGTTTCCAATAAAAAAAAATTAAATCGATCCAGTAGTTTCGGAACCTATTCAATGCAAACAAACAAACAATCAAATATATCCTCTTTATAATATTAGTTTAGATATATTTTGTTAGTGTATATTTTAAAAGTATTTTAACCCTAATTGTTTAACAAAAATGTGTAGGAACGATTTTGGAGACTGTTTTCTTATGCACCATTTTGACAAAAGGCCTTGAGGATAGCAATTTAGCCGAAACCGGTCTGCACGGATTTTGAAATATATAGTTTTGCCCGAAAGTACTCACTTTTTTCTTCCTCTAGTTTATTTATTTTAATATTATTTTGAATGTATATATTTATTTAATTGATGACTTGCTCTACTATAACGTCCATGCTTCCCTTGCAATAATCCCTGTAACAAAATCGAAAGCTCCTTAGCTTACGGAGGCATAGGGCTGGAATGATGCAAAGGGATGGATCATTAAGAACATTTAAGCCCAATAGGGCCACTGAGAACTGAGACGGGACGAAATTTTGCGAAACTAAATAGTTATATAAGAAATGTTTAGGTTTCCTAAGCGATGGATGTGCAAAAATCTAAAAATAGATACAGGGACCATGTAAAACTAATTATAGTATTAAAATAATGAGAAATAAGACATCAATGACGTTTACTTTGTTACACAGGGTGATCGTAAAATGTGAGAAATCTCCTGAATATGTAAAAAGAATACTAAAGTTGATAAACTTTTTTTGTTTTGGCACGGTGCGCGATGAAAACGACATCTGACGCTGCGTAAAATCATGCTTGAAAGCCGAGATAAAGGTTTAAGAATATTTATAAAATTTATTAATTTTTTGTAAATAAATTTTATTAAACCTGGTCAGCACTGTAATTGACTGTTGAATAACATTACAAATGTCAGCATAACTTCTGGTTAAATCTGCTGTGTAAAAATCGGTGGTATTTTAGGAATATCTATGCAATTTTGAGGTTATGTCAGTGAGGCGTCATAACTCAAAAGCTCTCGGGCTCCGACAAAAATCGGCATTTAGCCCGATAAGTAAAAAAATCACCTGACAAGCTTTTTTCAATATACCTAATACTAACATATTCTTTACGTACTTAAACGCTTTATAGCCATTTATAGCTCTATTCACAATCACAAAAGACTACACAGTCACTAAAGTCAGTTCTGCAGACACTCCTTGATTACTTAGTCTATTAAAAGGAACCTTTTTCCTTTTTAAACTTGCAAATCATTAAAAAACCTTCTGAAAAGACAGAAACAAACGGTACACGGCAAGAAACGAGTATTTTTTTTTGGTACGTCAAATTCGAATGATGTTAGACTAAGCCCGAAACCCGAAAGTCGTTCAGCTAAGCGGGAAATTTGAATCACCTCTCCTACTATATCAGCAGTTAAAAATGTATAACATTTGCAGTTACTATTTCTGTCAGTATTCTTACATTTAAAACACAGAAACTATTATGCTCCATTTTTATTATTTATATCTAATTTTTCACATTTAATTCAAGCATAATATAACGAAAACTTGACCACAGCCAGAGCTGCAATCGATTCAACTGTCCCCACAATACACTTCGCTTTCTGCCAATAGGCCTCCTCTTCGATATTGGCTTCCTGAGAGCTTCAATGGAATTAAGTTTTTTAGACATATTTATTGAACCACCAGGGGTATATTCCTATTTTATTTTATTAGGATGTAAAATCAAGTAAGACTCTTTAAATTACTAACAAGTTAGTCTTCATTTATGTCGCTAATCCTAACCGTTTTCAAATCCTGTCAGGTTGAATATGAAAAAGAGATTTTTTTTCAATTCGTCGTGCTCGCGAGTATTTCAGACTTTGCGGAGCCCATGTTGAACCCTCTTATAAAGTTTTTAACTTAAAGTTTACCTTTACGGGTAGCGTCGCACGGAGGCCTGTTAGTGGTAGACCCAGAGTGACATCACAGAGGAAAGATCAATACATGGTCAATTACACCCAAAGTAACCGTACTATAACGGCAACAGCTCTTCGATCTAGGTCAATTACACCCAAAGTAACCGTACTATAACGGCAACAGCTCTTCGATCTTATTTTTTACGCACGTATCAAAGGCCAATTTCGACCAGCACCATGAGAAGAAGACTGCATTCACAAATTTAAAGGCAAGAAGACCTTTGAGAGTGCCTAGGCTTTTACCTTAACATAGAACTACGCGTCGGTAGGCTTTTGCCTCAGTGGCGCAACGTGCTTTTCTTCGACGGGTCACGATTTGGCCTACAGATTGACAGTGGCCGGCAGAGGATCTGGAGAGGTCCAGGCAGAGCAGAACGACTTGCCCATGCTAGAGAAGTTGTTCCCTATGAAGGAGGAACAGTAATGTTTTGGGGGGGTATCGTCGACGTACTCCACTTATTCTTGCTCAGGGAACCATGACAGGTGCCGTATACGCGGAAAACATTATCGAACCAAAAATTAACCTTTGCGCAACTAATTAGAAGAAAATTTCATTTTTCAAGACGATAATGCCAGACCACATCGCACGCAAAGGATTGAAAACATACTGCGGAAAGGAAATATCCAAAGAATGAACTGGCCAGCAAACTTTCCCGACATGAATCCTATTAAACATGATTGGAATTACATCGCTAGAGCATTATCACGTTAAGAAAATCTCCCTCTAACCCTAGATCAGTGTTTCCCAAAAGTAAGCGACCCCCTGGGGGTCGAATGAGTACTTGGGGGTGCCGGAAATTTCCAAATAAGACGAAACCTACTTTGTTAAATCATGTATTTTTATTTTAATAAAGCCGTAAATAAAAATTAACAATTAATTATCAAACGAAACATAAAAACTAAATATTAAAAGTTCTTAAAAAAATCCTTAAAAATAAAAGAAAAAATAAAGTCAAATATTACAATGTTAATGAGACCCATGCGCCTGTTTTTTGAAACTAGTCTTTCAAATCTAAAGGGTGTGTATTTGAGACACACACATTATATCGTTTTCAAGCATGGACGATTTCTCACTTTTGTTTTAATGGCAGTCATAGACGAGAAAATTAACTCACATAAATATGATGTTACAAAATGGAACCAAACATTTTACAGCTTTATTCGCCAACTGAGGGTATTCCTGCATCTTTTTGGTCCCAAAAAATTCGTCCGGGTTCTGGGAAAAAAATTGCAGCTTGAACATTCCATCACTTGATATTTCAAAAGTTTTTTTCATGTTTATTGGTATTTCAGCATGTTGAAAGGAATGGGCTAAAAACGGATTCAGTATCCATCTGCAACTGTCGTAACTTTTTTGAATTTCGGGGAAATAATCACGAGCATTTTTTTAAATTAAGCAAACAACTTTCCTGCAAAAACTTTTCAAAATTTTAGCTTTGTAACATACATTTTCTAAAATTTTCCCTGAATGCACTGAATGCATCAGCTGTTTTTTGCCAAGTGGTTGACCATAACCGATTTTTCTTAAAAACCCCCTTAATTTTATCTGTGGCTGTAATTATTTTAAAGTGGACCCAAATTACTGTTCAAAATATTTTATTGTTCGAAAATATCAGCAAGGAAACCTAGTTTAAAAAAAGCCAAATACTTTTCCTTAATGGAAGTACTGCTTTTATTAAGTTTTTCCCACAACTTGCGCTTGAATTCTTCTGCCATATCACTAATTCTTGGATGTATTATTTAAAAAAATATTGTTTTTAACTTTGCAGCCTTTTTTTCACCGATCTTTATGTACTTTTCAAACATGCTGGCAATCAGATTTTCACAATTGTGTGCGGATTACTATTTTTGGCAACGCGATAAGTTTATAACTTGCTAATAATTTTTTTTCGTTAGTAGTGGTTGCCAATTGAAAGTATCTGCTGTTTGTGAAGGACGTTCAGCTTTCTTTCAAAGAATTCTACGGGTTTGTCTTTTTATCTGGATGTTTGGCTTAAATGTCGAAGTAACTTTTTTGATGGCTTCATGCTTTCGTTTGACAATACTTCTCCACAAATAACACATTGTGGTTTATTGGAAATAATGGTAAAACCATATTTAAGATAATCATCACTGTAAAGTCTGTTTTTCTTTTTATTACTGCATTTCAGACGTAGATGGTTCTGCACTTCTTTTAAACTTATCCATAATTTGAATTTATCGTAGACGTAAATACGTAAAACGGAATACGTAAGGTCGCAAAATATTTACTTATTACTTATACCGCTGCATTCGCCACAACGCGCTGTTTCGAACTAAAGTCTCATTGCACATCGCCGCTATATAAAGCGAAACGAGGCTACGAGAACGTTCCAGAGTGCCATCTACTAGCGAATAAGGAGTGAGCCTTCCGAATATCAGGGAAAAAGTATTGGATGTAGACACAAACAAAGATGTGCGTGTACAATGTGCAGTCGATTTTTATTATTTATTTTATTGTAAATGCAGTCTGGCAGAAGTACTACTGGGTTTACTAGTGGAACAGATCGCAATTATTAAAATAATTGTTGAATTTTTTAAATGTATTTATTTTTAAACTTAAACAGTAAAAGTAAAAAATAAAATTTGGAGAAACCATCAGTTGTAAATTAGGCACGTATTGTTGCTATTTTGGTTTGGTGATGAGTGGGGTCGTGAACAATTTTTTTAACAAAAAGGGGTCGCGTTTTAGATAAGTTTGGAAACACTGCCCTAGATGATATGAACAATCTTATCCGAGGTATGCCTATATAGACGTGTTGGTCAATTGATTGAAAGAAGAGATGACCACACGGACTATTGAGTTATGTTTTGCTTAGCACATTATTTTTTTTATGAAAAAAAAAAGATTTTCGGCTTAAAGAATTTGTGACTTTTTTGGTCATTTTTCCTGCGTTGCACAAAGAGAAAATAAAAAAGTTTTTGTATCATAAAGAATAACTTTTGCTATATCTTGTGGCTTACATTTATTTATTTATAAAAATTTTCAGGCGGGCCAATACTGCCCTTTCGGTGTATATATATGTATATATATATATATATATATATATATATATATATATATATATATATATATATATATATATATATATATATATATATATATATATATATATATATATATATATATATATATATATATATATATATATATATATATATATATATATATATATATATATATATATATATATATATATATATATATTTATAATAACAAACAGGTAGAGTTTTTCTTTGAGCATATAGGCTCCTTAATAAACTAAAAAGAAAGATTAAAAGTCCTGTTAGGTATGACTACTAAGCTTGGTAGATAGATAGATAGATACATTTTTATTTGTATATGGATTGGCTTTTTAATTTATTATGGGATATTTTTTAAAGATTCAATAAAAAAAATATACATATTATTTCTGTGTTCCATTTACAACTTATCGAGCAAAGGCCATTGACCCCTCCATTCATCCCCCATACAACCCTTGTTAATCTCGCATTTCCTGTCCTACGTCACTGGCCTACACTACCGCAAACCCGGATAATTGTCGCACACGTTAGACACTCGAAATCACATCCTTCGCTGCGCCAGGGCTGCGCTGTCAAAGGGTTTCCAGCGCCCCCTCGCCCCCCGCACGGTCGTCCCTTATGACACCTCTTAACTTACTTTTTACACCCCTTGTCTCGTTAACGGCGAGGTTTTTTAATTCCTCGCCTTATTCGTTCCTCAGCCCCCACGGTGTGTGTGTGTGTGTTTATATGTTTTGATGCATGTCATTCTAGCGATTTTTACTGTAATATTAATTTAAATGATGAAAATTTAATATTTGCCAAAAACCTGGTTAAAAATTTCTATGGCAAAAATGAAGTTGTCTCTTTGTAATCTGTATGTAATTTTTAATTAGATGCTGCTAAGAATACTGCTCCCGAGGGATGGGAATTGGCGTCTTCCAATATTTAGCTTTCCTAATTTCATCATATAAAGTGGAGAAGCACATATCGTTGCTCTAGAACAGCGTTTCTCAAAGTGTGTTCCGCGGAACCCTGGGGTTCCGCACGGCTTCGGCAAGGGTTGCGCGAAAAAAAAGATTATGAGTCCAGAATCCCGACTGGATTTTCGACTTACGTATTACCGAAAAATAAGTATCGCATGCAATAAGCTGGACGCGGAGCCCGATATAAGACTGCAACTTTCATCAATAAGACCCAGTGGCAGCTCTTGTATTTTCAATTTTTTTTTATCTAAAAAGTGAGATAAGAGATCTACACTAAATTTGCTAGTAAATAATCGGACAATCGGAAGCAAATCCTTTATTTGTATTTTTTTCGTGAATTTGATCAAATGTTATCGTTAAAACTCAAATTCCCAAATTATCTATGTTTTTCTCATGCCTTTGGGGAAATGGCGCCTCCACAAAACTTAGCATTCTTGACTTTATTTAGAGAAGAGCTGTTCGTCTTATTAATGGGTCCCATACTTACAGAAAAGTTTCCTTTTGTTGCCCACCGACGGGTTGTAAGGATTGTCGCTCTTTTTTTAGGTTTTTTGGCCCCGAAGAGTTGGCGAGTATAATTCCTGCTCTGGCAGCTCCCAGCAGAGCAACACGTAGTGAAACTTTTATACATCCTTTTCAGTTCAACAAGAGGCCCCCAATTTCCCAAACTTTGTTTGTTCCTTTATCCTTGTCCAGACTATGAACCTGCTACGCGCAGAAGTTCTCCATTTTTTCCAGAACCCCAAATATTTAAGTCTCGTGCGAGTAAACTCCCTTTACAACCTTCAGACACCACGGAAAAAAAGCCCCCAAAGTTTTTGGGTTATTTTAAATGGGTAAATTTTGAGAAATTTCGAAAAATGTTACTACCATGTTTCAAATTTAACAATTTACTTTGTCCCAAATTTTTAAAAGGGAGAGATATTGATATTAAAAAATTTTCACATGTCCCTTTTTTATCACCCCGAAACCCGGCCTTTGAAAACATAGAAAACAGCTTTCATAGGGGGGTTCACAACAATTTATTTCTAATAACATTATGGAAACTTGGTTTTGATGAGTATTGATATTGTAAACAAAAAAATAGTAGGCTCTGGATTAAATTTCCATATTTAAAAAAACCAAAAATTTTTCAATTTTTTCTTTATTAAATCTTGGAATAGTTAAAAAATTTGTTTATTTACAATTTTTTAAACCCACACTAAACCCTATTTTAAAATTTTTAAAAAAACTAAAAAGGAACTTAATATTATGCAAAAAAACAGTTCGCCATGAAATGTCATTGCAAGATGTATAAACTTACATCTCCGTGTGCCTTTCTTTCTTTTTCCATATTTTTTTCGGTTCGGCGGTTGAATTCCCGACAGCATTTAGTAGGAATGCCTGGTATATTTGCACATATTCCCTTATAACTTTTTCCCAGATGATCAGCATTTTGGAAAGGTTTTCCTTTATACACTTTTTCTTTCAAATATCCCCAAAGGAAAAAGTCCATTATGGTCAAATCGGGGGATCCCCGGGGCCCAAAGGGGAATTTAGAAAATCTCCCGATCCATTTCCTCTGAAGATGGGTTTAGGGGAAAATTAATGCTTCAGCATAGAATGAATTATTCCGTCTTGTTGAAAAACCAAACGTGACCTTTAGTTCAATGGCATTTTTCTACAAACGGTGTAATTTCTTGTTTAAGAAATTTAAGTATCTTTTTGGCAATTAAATTTTTAAAAATAAGGCCCAATCACTTTTTATTAAAAAAGCCACACCACACATTAGTTTTAAAAGAAAATTGGTCTCTACCCATTTTAAAATTGGGATTTTCTATTACCAAGGGAGTTCTGAGGAATACGTCCATTGGAGGTGAAAAAAGGCTTCGTCCGAACATAATATATCTTGAAAATGTATGTTGTCTTCAATACATTTTATCCGCGCACAAAAATCAAATCTTGAGATAAAATCTCTTTCTTTAACGTGTTGATAATTAGGCTTTTAAAGGGTAATAGCGGTGTTTTTTTTAAAAATTTTCCTTACAGTTGTATTTTTTGCATTTGTCCTTTTTGAAGTACAGCCAAAAAGGTAACCATGCTCCACAACATCTGGCAAATTCTTTCTTTTCCCTTTTCCGGGGTTTTCCATGCACAATGCGCTATTTTAAAATTATTGTTTACTGCCACTATTCTTGAATTTATACATAATTTTCCGCCTCCCTTGGGAAATAAATCTTTCAGCATGTCTGGCATTAAAAATATCGGCAGTAGCTCTATTTGTACGGGGTTCACCATGAATTAAAACTATTTCAACCTTTTCTGCTGTTGTGATCTTCACAAATCACCGAAAAAACAATAATTAATATTTTCTAATAAACTTCAAATTTCACATTTTTCCTTCATTCGCGCATCTTTACAATGATAGTCCATGGATATAGTGGGTTTTCTTTTTTTTTTATTTAAAAAGTTCCCCTGTAGTTTTTAAATTTTGATTATTTTTAAATAGGAGTTTAGTGTGGAGATAAGTAAGTTAAAAAAAATCTTTTTATTAACCACTAACTAAAGTTTAATAAAAAAAAATTGAAAACGGTTTGTGATATTTTTGGAAATAAGGAAAATTTAAACCAGGGCGTACTATTTTTTGTTGAGAATATCAATAATCATCAAAACCAAGTTTCCTACTAATGTTATTATTCAAAAGAATGTTTGACTGCTTTAATAGTGCTTTAAAGCGTTTTATATGTTTTTAAAGCATATTACGGGGTGAAAAAAAAATACGAACATGTGAAATTTTGGATATCAATATTTTTTGTTCAAAATTAACCAAATGTTATTAGAAACATAATGTCTTATAACATTTTTTTAAATTTTTTTTAAAAAGTATTTTTGAATATTTTTTTAAAAAACAATTTGACAATTGACATACATTATCTGTCATATATGACGGGTTTTTAAGTTATTTTAAAAGCAGAAGTGGGTTGCCATCAAAAGTTTTTTTTTACCGCAATATTTAAAAAAATTTCATTTGGTTCCAACTTATGGCGGGATTATATATATATATATATATATATATATATATATATATATATATATATATATATATAATATATATATATATATATATATATATATATATATATATATATATATATATATATATATATATATATATATATATATATTGTAGCAACATAGTAAATTCGGCTTTTTTTAAATGGCTAGCCACTTTATAAAACGCGGCCACATTGTAAAATAATCGTTTAGTTTGAATTACTTTATAATACGGCTAGTGTTTTTAGCCATTTTATAAACTGGCCAATTAAATACGACCAACATTCTCAAAGGGTCGATCAAGTTGGCCCCCCCACTAATAAATTTCAATTTTTTTCTAAGTGTGAATTTTGCACACATTTTGCACAATTTTGAAAGGCAATTTTAATTTTTGCACACCTGTGCAAGAGAAACTGTGACTATGTAATTGTGGGGGAGGCCAACTTAACGCCAGCCCCCTACTTATTTTTTAGACTTTTTTTATGTCAATCGATAGCTTGATTTTTGCACAGTTTTGCACAACCATTGGCGATTTTTGCACAAGTGCCCCAAAAGAGGTATAATGCTTATAAAATATAGCCGTACCCCCTCCCCCACCCAAAGTTTTTTAACTTTGATGAAATGATAGATTGATTTTTGCAATTTTCCAAACATTATCAATTGCACAGGTGGCCCAAAGAGATTAATCTTTATGCAGCCCCACCTAAAGTTTTTAGCAATCATATCAAATAATAATTGATTTGCACAATTTTCACCATTGGCGCTACAAGTGCCCCAAAAGAGGTATAGATGCTTATAAAATATATCACCAAAGTTTTTTAACTTTTATTATACCAAGTATTTGTTTTTATTCGTAAGAATAATGCATAATAAAGTTGGTTTGGATATCAACAATGCGTTGTGCAAAAATTTAGCTATCCTTTGGCTTGATCAAAGTTTAAAAAAGCTATTATTTGGTATAATCAAAGTTAGAAAACGTTGAATACAGGGGGGACTACGGATATATTTTATAAGCATCATACCTCTTTTGGGGCACTTGTGAAAAAATCGCCAATGGTTGTACAAAAATCAAATACTTGGTATAATCAAAGTTAAAAAACTTTGGGGGGTTTGGATATTAACAATGCGGTTGTGTAAAAATTTAGCTATCCTTTGGCATGATCAAAGTTTAAAAAAGCTATTATTTAGTATAATAAAAGTTAGAAAACGTTGAATAGAGGGGGGGCACTACGGATATATTTTATAAGCATTATACCTCTTTTGGGGCACTTGTGCAAAAATCGCCAATGGTTGTGCAAAATTGTGCAAAAATCAACTATTATTGATATAATAAATAAAAAACTTTGGTGGCACGGTTATTATAGGTATATCTCTTGGGGCATTGTGCAAAAATTTTTGCCTGGTTGTGCAAAATTGTGCAAAAATCAATCTTTTATTTGATAAAAAAGTTAAAAACTTAGGGTGGGGGGCCTACGGATACATTTTAAAAGCATTTAACCTTTTTAGGGCACTTGTGCAAAATCGCCAAGGTTAGTGCAAGAAAATCAACTATCCATGACATAAAAAAATTTAATAATGGGGGTATGGCCTCCCCCACAGTTACATAGTTACAGTCTTGCGCAGGTGTGCAAAAATTAAAATTTGCCTGTGCAAAATTGTGCAAAATGTGTGCAAAATTCACACGTAGAAAAAAATTGAAATTTATTAGTGGGGGGCCAACTTGATCGACCCATTCTCAAATAGATGATTATGATAAAAAGAAAACTTACAAGTTAAGGAAGAAAACCTAACGACAACTAACCAAAAATTAACTAGAACTAGGTAATGGTTTGAAAGTTGTTTTTTACGGTCCCCAATAATTGCATCCTATTTGGGTGGTAATAAATTATTATTAGGTGGTTTGACCCAAAACAACAACTTTTAAACTATTACCTAGTTCTGGTTAGTTTTCGGTTAGTTGTCGTTAGGTTTTCCTCCTTAAATTGTAAGTTTTCTTTATCATCTATTTGAGAATGTGGCTCGTAATCAATCAGCCAATTTATAAAATGACTAAAAACACTAGCCGTATTATAAAATTATTCTAACTGAACGATTATTTTATAATGTGGCTGCGTTTTATAAAGTGGCTAGCCATTTTAAAAAACGGCGGAATTTATTATCTGGCTACGTTAGACTTATTGGTCATCATCGGACCAGTGTAGCACATAAATTATTTGATTATATTATTTAAATCAGAAAAGAAATTACGAAAATTGTGCTACACTAACTGACTTACTTTTTAAAAATGGTTAAAATATAAAATAGTAAATGAAAATATGATAATAAATAATACAATAATAATAATAATTAGAAGTAAGTAATTTTAAAAAAAGGTATTTTATATCTATAAAATTTAAAAATGAATGGTTTAAAAATTAAATCTTGTATAATATATATTTTCATGCTTTTTGTTACTAGTTTTGCAACAACAGATTAGCTCTTTATAATATATTAAAAAGTGTCATTTTCAAAAATAATATAAAATATCTTTTATCTGAAGAAAATCCAAATAGGTTTTCCTTTAAATTAGGTCGTATGTTTTATCATTTAAAGAAAAACACAAATATAGCCTTGTTTAGTCCTTATTGAATATTGAATTACTCTGTACAAAAGAAGACAATATTTTATTTATCTTTTTCATTCCATACTTCATCATTACTCTTTTACGAACTTTTTTAAAGATTAGCCATTAATAATAACTTTCTTACCGACGTTCTCTTTGTATTTAAAATGGGACTTAAACATAACCCACCAACCACTTTTAAACTTGTCGATAATGACGCACCGCAACATACAAAAGAAGACATTTTAACCCCGATCCACTCTCGAACGATAAATCGAACGCGACAAATGCTTATAAAGTGGTTCTTAAAAAATGATCTACGATGCGTTAAACATGCTTCTGCCTTTTTACCCTCTGACTTCGATGTTTCTTATCGTTTCCGAAATGTTAATGGCTAAAAGACATATTTTTCTGCCGTTTTTTAATGGAGTTTTCATTTTTAGATATCCGCCTTTTTAATGAGGCTCTAACTAGCTACTTAATGTTTAAGGGGATCTTAATAAATGTACTTAAAAATTTTGGGTTTTTTAAATTTTTTGGGTTGGGTGAAATTTCTAGAGTATTTTTTGGGGGTTTCTACGACGCCTAAAAACTTACCATTCGTGTCTTTATTTAAAGAAGAGTTGTCGTCTTATTAATGATTCCACACTCTCAGAAAAGCTTTTCTCTTGCGCACCGACGAGCTGTAGGGGATCTGTCGCTCTTTTATAGCTCCAGTAAGTCGGTCAGTATAATTCTTCCTTTGGTAGCTTTCAACAGAGCAACACGGTGCTACTTTATGCATCCTTGTACAGTACAACTAGAGGGTTCAGACTGTGAAACCTGCTATAGTTTGTCCAAGCTAACATTTTTAGGTTGGCAATGCGAATATCCCTACATATTAGAAAATTTTGTTTTTTAGATTTAAGTTGGCTGATATAAGAATTTTAGTCAGGACCGTACTGAGAGAAGGGAGTTTCAAAATTTTAATATCTTAAAAAAAATGTTAGATTAGAATAACTAAATTCATCAGTATTTTTTTCTTGCTGTTCATATATTTGCATAAATTGTGAAAGCTTGATGTTTGGCCATAATATTTTATTAAAAATTATCATTTTCGCCTATCTAGTGCAGATTAATAGTTATTTATTAAGTGTTTGTTATTTAGAAATAGTTTAGACTATTTGTACACACTTAGTCCTTAAATAAACCTTCAAATAGAGCGCTTAGGTACATAAAAAAAATGTAAAATAGTGTACACTATTTCTGAATATCAAACAGACCTGTTATGTTATATTTTTAGGCAAACTCTTTACAGTTGAATTGAAATATCCTAATAAAATATCTCACTATAAGGGATGGTTCGATATCCCTTATTATGCAAATTTACAATTTTTTAAAGATGCCTAAAGATAAGTCGATTTATTTCATCTGATATAACCTCATTAGCTGCATCCTATATTAAATTATAAAATAAATAAAACAAAACAGCAATAATCATTTATTTATTAAGAGTAACATTAACACAATAAGATGCTTATAATTTATAAAATAAATTTATCAAAAACGTTGGAAGGTCGTGTTTAAGGCTTTAGAAGTGGCAGTGTCCACCAGGGGTTTTTATGAAAAAAGCAAACATATGTAATGAGAAAGAAAAATGTATGCAATCTGCACGCAGCAGATACTACTCTGGACCCTTAAGATAATAGAGCAGACAAAGTAGTAGGTTTGGCGTTTTATCAGCTAGACTGTAAATTAATACTTGTGAGTTCAAGCATTTTGGCAACTACTGTGGCCATTGATGTAATGTGTTTAAATGAAATAGTCATTTAATATTTAGTTTTTTATTAAAAGCAGTAAGGTAGTTTGATAAAAAAAGCTAAAAAAGTAAAAGAAGATAACTTGTAAATGATTTTTATTACCATTTACCTTATTAATATACTAATAATGTGGGTCCCATAAAATAGGGAATGTCTTATTATTTTTAAATATATACCATTTCAATAGCATTTAATTCACAATGATATGGATGCAAGTGCAGCAATTGATGACCACCCTCCTGAATAAGAGCATTAAACACATAAGATTTGGGAGACTTTGGTAGGCGCTGAATCAAGCACCACAAAATCTATTTTGTTGCCGATTTTGCAAAAGGAATATTTCGGTTTTTTAACCATTTAACCATATTTTCTTTCCTCCCGCCACTATTTGGCCAGTTTTCTAACAACCTACTATGGTAGCTGGCATTACCTAAAATGACTAATGAAGGCCTTTTCAAATTAGGTAGTAGATCACCTCTAACCCACTTCTCAAAATTTTCATTTTTGTTTTAGATTTAAAACTTCTACTGGCACCATCAACAAATCCTTTTTCTGACCCAGCATATAGAATAATTTATCTAAGGAAAATATAAGTATTTCATTAGTTTTTTAATTAAATATACTTTAATGTTTCATAAGAATGCAACAAGTGTGTTCTGTAGTTTAATGTTGTCTTAGAGCTACAGTTTTAATCATATGTCATATGTATGAAAGAGACCCTAACTGGGGTATCTACCGAATCTGTCATATATGTGTTTTTTCTCAGGATACCCCTTATGCTTAAAGTGTTCACATACTACGAGTGTCTAGAGAGAAATCAGATGTAAATTACTGATAAGATTTCATAGTCTCGAAACTCTAGAAATGAAGGTGCGGAAAAAGTGGAAAATGTGAAGTGGACAATAAAGGAATGCATCTGAGTAGACTTTTAATTTGCTCTAATTGAGATATACAAAAGAAGGAATTATGACAGCTAATGCTTTGGAGCAGAAGCTGTAAAAATATTCCTAAAAAAGAAACCGGTCTTCTACAGCTTGTCGGTGTGCAAGAGGAAGCTTTTTTGTAAAACTATATAATTATAAGGCAATTTATAAGGCAAAACAAAATTTTATTAGAAAATAATAAAAGTGATTGTGATTAAAAAAAAATGGGCCCATTAGAATGTTTTACCTTTCCACTGAAATATACATCGTCATCCTGTCAAGACCTGCGGAAAGAACTGTTCGAGAAGATCCAGGTTTCATCGAGAAACACCCAAAGATTTTTATTTTCTCCTAAATCTTCATTTTCCATAAAACCTTTTGAAAATTTCCTTCTCATGCGTTGCACATTTGGTTTTTCCATTAAGCCTAAGTTACTTATAAATTTCATATTTTGCTTCTTATATTGTCAGCAACTGCCACTATGGGATGCTAAAAATACATTCATAAATATATTTAATTCTTAAAATATTTGGCACATCTAAGGATGTATTTTTAGATTATGATACTCTTAAAACGAGTTATTTTACCTTTTGCAGGATCACTATTCTGATTTTTCAAAAATATTTATTAGGTTATATTTTCTTACCTCCGACTCATCACAGCTCTGAAGTGGGTTTCGAAGCTTTTCCAAATTGGAAATACAGTAATCATTGTGATTTATACACTAAAAAATATCTATTCTAGTGTTTTTTCTTAAAACCAATAAAAATAAAAACTTAGTCCAAAATTAAATAAATTATGAAATATAAAAAATGTCAAATAGTCCACACACAAAAAAAAAATAAAAACACTGCAAAGTAATCTCTAATCTCACTAATTACTTTAAAACTCGAAATACACACCCAAACACAAAAAAAATTTAATACAAAAATTGAAACGCCTTTAATACATTACTGGGTGATTTACGCCAATCAGCTAATTTTGACGTTGAGTCTAGTAATTTTTGTTTTTGAACATGTAAGCCAACACAAAAATGTTAGCTTGGACAAACTATACCCGCAGTAGTTTTCCTTTACCTTCAAATCTCCACACTCACACTCTCACACTCGTGTGAATAGACTCTCTCTGACCACATTTCAAACACCCACGAAAAAAAACCTCACCAAAAATCCGAAAAACACTTATCTATGTTTTGATGGCAAGTCTGCCACAGTTATCAGGATTATCTTAAATAAAAAAAAATTAAAACTAAATTTTTAAGAATTTTAGTATAAAATTAGGAAAAGGAAAAATTATAAGGACTTTTTTATTATTTCTGACGTGTTAATATAAATGACATATACGTTTGTTTTGACTAGTAAATTATTTATAATTATAAAAGAAAAAAAAATGGTACTGATTTTAAGTTTACCTAAAATTACTTAAGCATCAAGCATAAGTAACCATGTATTATTTGTATGCTACACATTTATCTTTATTTAATAATATAAATGCACTTTCTTTAATTCTACGATTTTTTTTAACAGGTTTTCTTTGCTAAAATACTAGAGGCATTCCAGTCCAATGTTCTTGGCAGATTTTTTATTTGTAAAATTCTGCGTTTTCAATGTATTTTCTATGTTTTTATGTATTTGCCCAATGGTCTGGAAGTTTTACTTTTATAAAATTTAGTTCATTCACAAGGGATCTTATAAATATCATTTTTTGTGTTTTTGTTTATATTGCATGGTTTTCTTTTTGATACTCGGGATCTAATAGTTTGTTTAGGATCGTAATAATATGGATGGCTCCAAGAGAAATAAAAACCTGCAATAAGGAGAGCAAAGATCAGAAAAAATGATGCAAAGACTCATCTAAAAACCACATTCGCACAATCAAGGAAATTAAAAATAAAATTTCTTACATGCCCGTTGGGGATATACCACCATCTGACCCAAACTTTTTGGATGATATTAGCTTTATGTCTCTTAAAAAATCAATTTCTTTTTCAGAAATTAATTTTAATCAGCTTAGAGATATTATAAATAATCTAAAAAAAGATATTAGGAAAGATGTGTTTGGTGGGCCGGTAAGGCTGATAACATAAAGATTATCATAATTCTGTCTCTCACAAAATTCATAAACTTAACAGATTTCCGGAAAATTGAATTATGTTTTTTAAATTCTTAAATAGGTTTAAGAAATGACAAAAGTACTGTTCTAGCCATTTTGGATCTAGTATCCCATAACATAGAGTCTTTTCACAAAGTCGAATATGGTGCAGTTTTGTTTTGTGATTCATCCATAGGTTGAGACTGTGTGGACCATGGCATCTTCATGTAAAATCTAAGAAAATACAACTTCAGCAATAAACGTATTGAGTTTCTAAGGAGATGACTCAAGCTGTAAGGGTTGCTGGGGTAGTGTCAGCGGGGGGAGTCACTAACAAAGGCGTCCTACAGGGATCAGTATATAAATTATATATATATATATATATATATATATATATATATATATATATATATATATATATATATATATATATATATATATATATATATATATATATATATATATATATATATATATAATGATCTACCCTCCATTGCTCTAGAAAAAAATATATACTCTTTGCTGATGACACATTAGTGTCTTTAACAGCTACCAATCTTGATGACGTGCTGGTGGGTTCTGTGTCTGCAGGAGTTAGAGCCGAGGAGTCATTCTGTGCTAATAGGTTGCTTTCAAACCTGGAAAATACTAAAAAGGTTGTGTTTTCGCTAAGGTACACTGGAGACAACGGGTGAACGATTTGAAATTTTTGGGTGTCTATTTAAACCCCAAATTTCAGTGGGGTGCACATGTGGATCAAATGTATACGAAACGAAATATGCATTTATTTGATCTCCTTAATCTTAAAAAAGTATGTATAGGATTTCATGCTTAGAACAGCCTATTTCTTAATATTTTATTTTCTTCTCCCTTATACTGTACTGACGTAAAGGAATCTAGTTGAGGTCTAATGAGTTTTTGGGATTCAGAGGAAGGCAGTGCGTGTTCTGGCAGGTTTGGGCTACAGAGACGACTGTAGAAAAGCATTCCTATTTCTAAGAAAACTGACATTTTTACACTAAGCAGAATGTGGATTCTTTTCGTGTCCACGAGCACAACGTAGGGAAAAAAGTTGTAGGACAAAGTTTAAAGAAAAATATTAAAAATTATAAAAAAAAAAAAACATGAGAGTAGCCAACTTAGAAAAATTGTAGCTCGGTTTCTACAAATCATAAGGACTTTTACCAAAAACCATTTTTAAGAATATGATAAATGCCTATACCTAAATTCACGTAAAAAAATTTAAAAAACAAAAGTAATAGCATGTTTTTGTCTTAGATATGTGACGGGTGCATGTTCAGAAGAACATTTTTTTGAGACCATTACTTTATGTGTCATCACGCTCAGAAGACTTCTTAATATGATTACTCTTGATCTGTTTGAACAAAAAAATGATTTTCGACATTTTATGAGGAACAGAAGCAACTCTAAAGAAAATTATAAAAAATATTTTAAGAGAAAAGGTCTCTCGATAAAACAGTTGAAATAAAAATGTAGCCAATCCCTTTAAAAACCTAATTTAAACTACTTTATTGAAAATATTCCCACAGTGCAGCCGTAATATTTACTACCGCCCAGAGCCCCATTTTTATTTTAAATTACAAAACGAAACCCCACGAAATCAATTTTACCACAGTCGATGGCACGCACTTTTTACACCCATACAAAAAACTATATATTTTTTTGTTATTTAAGTCCACCATTATGAAGGGGTGGAGCGATGGTGTATTGTTGTGCGGAAGTAGGGTGGCACCTCCAGTGACATTCAATACTCTGGGTGTCGAGTATCGCGACACATGTCAAACACCTTTCGGGTGACTTTTTTGGTCTTAATTTTAGTTGAATCTTTTAGAGAAAAATATTTCTGCAATCGTTAAAAATGAAATGGGGCAGATACAACTGCAGATATATGAATACTTTTTTATAATTATTTTTAAGTAAAGAAATATAACTTTGTTGAGAAAATATGAAAATATAATTTTTAAGGCATGTGACGTTATCCAAGAGCATTAATTTTGTTCAGTGCTACGTATACAGGGTAAAACAAATTTAATGCTATACAGGGTGTCTGAAAATACGGTGTACCTGTATACTTTGCACATTTTTTTATAGGCTAGAAATAGCCCATTGTACCCAAATCACACCTCTGCAAAATACTTGTCAATATATGCAAACCATTATTTATATCAAAAAAATGTTTAACATTTACTTCTATCTATATTTTAGAAACAGTACAGGGTGAGTCAACGATAGAGTAAAGTTCATTATTTCATTGGTTTCAAAAGTTATGAGAAAATAGTAAATACAAAAGATGTAAAGATTCTTAGGATGCACAATTTAAAATTATTTTAAAGTGTACAGGGTGGCTCAAAAAAGCGTGACGAATAAAACATACATTTTTTTAAATGAAACACCCTATTTTTAATTTTTGTTTTGAATTCCTTTTAAAATTCTTCAACTTTTTTATTAATAATAATGCATACCTAAACCTAATAGTTTTTCCAATATTTCATTTTTTCTAAAAAGAAAATAATTTTGACACTTGCAAAAAAATTACGATAGCGCCATTATTTTTGAAGGTAGATCACTCATATTTGATATTAGCGTTATTCGAAGATGACGTAAAAGATATATGCAACGGAATTTTAATTAGATGCTACAGGGTATTCAAAATAAACTAAAATATTTGGATCATTTTAAATTGAAAAATCTCGATTTTTTTTAAATGGCGCACCATATATATTATTATTTTTTCTGAAAGATCTTACAAAAACCCACAACTTTTATTAAGTATGTCATATACCTATTTTTAATACTTTGCGATTTATTTTAACTTTTCCAATATTTACCCTTCTTTCTGTCTAAGACTATTGCTATAACATTAGTTGGCCATGACAAAATGACATTGTCAAATTTTAACCTGACATCTGAGTAAATAAATTCATAAAATTTATTGTGGTGTCAGTAAATTAAAAAAAATAAGTATGGATTTTCCTAAAGCTGAATTAATTGATATGATTTATATACTGGGTGAGGCGCAAAGAAATACTTTGTTGGCAGTAAGACTTTACAAGGCGAAGTACCTAATAGACGTGTATCGACTAGGCAATCTCTTCAGTGTTTAATGGAACGGTTTAATGCTAGTGGTAGTATTGAATAAGAAAAACGGAAAGTGGTAAACCGGAATGCTACCAATGAGGAAAAAGAATTGGAAATTTTACTTCAAGTTCAAGATAATCCCCAGGTCAGTAGCCGTCAAGTAGCTAGCTTATGTGATACATCCCAATCTACCGTTAACCGCACCACTAGAAAACACAAATATCATCCCTTCCACATGGAACTACTATACTATTATTATACTACTATATTTGAAACAGAAAAAATATTGGTTTAATAATACTTGGAATCAACTTTATCTTCCAAATTCATGTTCTATTTTAATTAAAAAACCATTAATTTATGACTCACAAAAAATGTTTAATTATTTACCCGCTAATATAAAAATATAGGTAATTTTCATAAATTTAAATTGTCAGTCAATTTTTTTTTATTAGGAAAGCCTCAGTATTTATTGTCTAAATACTTTTAAAATAATTTTATATAGATTAATTGCATAAAATCATTATACAGGGTGTTCTTTAAAGACATGCTAATATTTAAGGAGGTGATTCTCTTAACTTTTGAGATACAGGACTATGAAGTTTAAAAAAAAAACAGTTTTTTAATAATAGCTGAGATAATATTGTAGTCATCTTTATGAAATTTGGTACATGTCTTCTACGCATCAAGGTGCATTTTCTGATGTACCGGGTGTTCCACTAAGAGAGGTAGTCGGCTATATCTCAGAAACTACTAATGGTATAACTACCGGGAAAAATTTTTTTAAATAAAAGTGACCAAGAGAAATTGCTGGAAATTATTTTCAAATCTGTGGGATGGCCGCTAGGGGGCGTAAGGGTAACAACAAAACATAAAAATATACATTTCTTAAAAAAATATCAAATAAAGTGGTACTATTTTATTCTTTTGTACTATTTGTTTTCTAAACAAAGAAGCTTAAGAAGTAATTTTTGTCAGTTCTAAATTAAAGTGGTGGGGGACGGTTAAAGTTTAATTTAGAAAAGTGCTAATAACTCCGGTTTGCTTTAACCGAATTTAGTGAACTTGGTCTCGTTTAGAAAACATTTGAAGCATTATTTTCAGATGTATAAACTATTGCTACATTTTCCCAAAACAAACCCGCTGAGGGCGTCAAGGTAAAACTAATTTATTTTACGAAAATTTTCGAAAATTTTAAATAAATTATATATACCTTTTTATTTAGATATAAAAAAATCCCAACAAAACGGCAAAAACCGCAATTTAATTCTCTTTTCAAACCGAATATATTAGCAAAAATATAAATAACATAGAACTAACGCATTTAAAGACACAATGTTTTCTAGTTGGATTTCTTTATAAAAATTAAATTTATAAATTTTTACAAAATCCAATGACACTGTGATTTTTACTAATTTTAACCCATTTAACGATATTAGACAACATTAGATAATTACCAACCTATAACTGTAATAATCCATCGAGCGGGGCCTATCAAGTTAGCTTTGAAAAAAAAAGATGCTGAAATGTCAAAAATCCAAAAATTTTTTATTTTAAAAATATTATTTTTACTTTTGTGCTATTGTGTTGTTTAAAAGTGCCTTTGTTGCTTGAGGTTAAACTCTAAATAAGCAAAAACTTTGATGACAATATCCTCAGTTCTATGGGGTCTGGGTGTAAGGGCGAAGAACACTTCCCTGGAGAAAGCGATTTGCTAAACAAGTGAACACTCTGCTGCCGTTGCCGTACCGGCCTCTCTGAGGATATCTCAATACAAAAAACCTTGCAGCTATTGTCGCATTTTGCAGACACTCAAAATAAATAGCCATAATATAACTGCTTTAAGCAACAAAGGCATTTTTAAAAACAAATAGCACAACACCAAAAAAAAATTTCGAAATAAAAATTGTTGGATTTTTGACATTTTAGCATCCTTTTATTTTCAAAGCTAACTTGATAAGGACCACGCTCGATGGATTATTACAGTTATAGGTTTAATTATCTAATGTTGTCTAAATATAGGTAAATGGGTTAAAATTTAAAAACCATGCAGTATGTCATTAGATTTGTAAAAATTTATAAATTTAATTTTTACCTAATAAATCGGCCTAGTAGAAAACATCGTTTCTTAAATGGTTACGGTCTATGTCATTTTATTTTTTCTAATATATTCGGTTTGAAAAAGTTAAATTGCGGTTTCCCTTTTTTAAGATTTTTTTTTTCCATCTAAATATGTAAAAGAATATATTATTGTATTTAATTTTTTTAAAAAAATTCTAAAATGGTTGTTTTACCTGACGCCCTCGCGGCGTTTGTGAGATATGTAGCATATTTATACACCTGAAAATAATGATTAAAATGCTCTTCTAAACGAGCCAAGTTCACTAAATTCGGTTAGAATCATTATTTTTCAAATTGAACCCCCCCCCCACTTTATTTAGAACTGACAAAAAAATACCTGAAGCTTCTTTGTTTAGAAAACATTAAGTATTAAAATAGTACCATTTATTAATACACTTTTTTATTTTTTTGGAAATGTATATTTTTATGTTTTGGACCCTTGCCCCTAAAGTACCAAAATAAAATTTTCCGCAATTTCTTTGGTCATTTTTTCTAAAAAATTTTTTCCCGAAATTATACCATTAGTAGTTTCGGATTGCACCACCCTTTGTGGAACATCCGGTACACGATAAAGAAACAGATAAAGTAATTTAAAAAACGATTTCAGTTATAGTTTTAATTATGTTGCATGAAATTGAAAATTGCATGACAAAAAAAACCATTTTAATAGTATAATACTCCCATATTTCTCCATTCTAGAAATATTCTCCCTAAATACCGCTCGTGCATAAAAATTAACCCGATATTTTTCATTCAAGCTTGTTATACAAATTCCAATCGTTCTTCGAACTCGTGAAATTGTAAATAACAAGCTTTCATGAAAATTATCGGTAATTTTAAAGCCCTCGTGGTATTACCCCCGAATATGTTTTTTTAAGAAATAGGAAACAAAAAAGTTTCCCATATGGTTCGACAATTATGCCGGTCACCGTACATTTTTTAACCACCTTACTTGTGAGACATAATATTAAATATGTATGCACAAATACTGCTTATAACACCCCATATTACGCATTTATTTCTTACACTCTCCAGCCCCTTTCCCCCGCCGCCCTAACACTCACACATATGGGTGCATTCTATGCATTGCGTGCATGTGATGCAATATAATGCGTAGTATGTATAAGTGCAGGCCTCCTTGTTAACACCTTGTAAAAGGGTTTTTATTCATACGGGGACAATGACAGGGGATTTTTTAATTACTTGATAGGTCTTATGGAGTTCGCTCAACCGAGGGTAGGTGTCGGTGCGTGTAAAAGAGGAAAAGCATCTCGCACTTGCAGCGTTTTAGTTGATGCGTTCTGATTTTTTCTTTAATTAATGCATGGAAGATAACGATCACTTTTGCTTTCGATGTACGGGGTTCGGGGTAAATTAGCAAAGTACAGGGCAGAGCTGGGTAGGAATCGTATCCTTGTGAAATCGATGTCTTTTTAAAGATCCGAAGGCTGGAACCGATTACTTTTAAAAATAGAATCCGTGATCCGGATTCGTTATATTATTTTAAAATGATCCGAAATCGATTTCTTTTTAAAATGATCCGATTTCAAAAGAAATCGATTCCTTGTATTTCTAGTTTGAGACAACTTGGTTTATAAATGCCAAAATCCGTCATTTTAAATACGCCTCTTCAAATTTCCAAATTTCTACCTAAGATTATTAATTTACAAATTTTGATCTAGTACCCTTAAAAGCCCTTACATCCGGAATCTAAGCCAAATAGGTTTATAAATGCCAAAATTCGCCATTTTAAATTTTCATATGTGTACCTAAGATTCTTAATCAGTATCGCATTGATTTTTGTAAATAAAGATAAAGAATTTTAAAACATCTACCTATTAAAATTTTTAAATAAGAAAACACTCCTACAAAATATGTTGTTTTTTCAGGTCCAGAGAAACAACTTTTAAATGAAACTTTATTTTCGTGACCATATAGAGTGTGGTATACGAAAACGGGCATAAATTTTACTTGCATTGGGTCTTTAAAGTTTTGATTGCTTCATCTTCGTAATTTTTTAATATGTTATTCTTAATATAACCCTAAGGAACCTTTAAATGAGGCATTTTATTAGTCCTATTTAGTCCTATCTGTATTGTATCTTACAAAAATGAATTTAAAATTTTAATATCTTTTTATATTTCGCAAGCAGTGAAATTATTAAACGGTACTTGTAAAACTTCCTATTAAATTATAATAAGATGTTCCATTTATGGGTGGTTTCATGTTGATCTCAGAAATAACATATTCAAATTCGAAGAATATTTACCAAAAACTAATTTGGCTAAGAGTTACAGCAATAAGGCTAAAATTATATTTGGCGGCTCGGGGTTCTTGCTAAAATCTTTGACGCTTGATTTACCATCTGCATTATGTAGTAGGTATCATTCGTTTCGAAGTTATTACTTGTAAGTAAACTAAAAATGTTCCGGATTGGTGATCCGATAAATAAGAATCAATTCTCTGGATCTGATTTTTTTAGTGATAGAAAAACAAGCCAAGACCAAGACCGGGCTAGTCTTGGTCTTGGTCTTGGTCTTGCAAGCCTGGTCTTGGTCTTGGTCTTGCAAGTCAAAGAAGGTCTTGGTCTTGGTCTTGGTCTTGCCCACCCGGTCTTGTTTTGGTCGGTCTTGTGCAAGAGTCTTGCTGGTCTTGCTTTTTTGGTATTTAATTTAAACTAAGAATCTTAATAAAATATATCTTTTTAATACTTAAATATAAATCAAGATGGGGCTATATTTTTTCTTTAAAATTTTAAAATATACCAATTTTTTAAACTTAAACTACATTTAAATTATTTGATTAAAAAAAAATATTTTTAATGAAGGGGTTTATTTATTTATAGCGCCAGGGCCGGATTTTTGAAATTTTTGCCGCCCTAATATGTCAATATTTTTTTTAAATTAAACTACATAAATTTCTTTTTCCTAAAAGGAATCGTGATTTGTATTGGTGATTCGATTCCTTTACGAGAATCCGAATCCGTAAATCGATTTCTTTTTTGAAGGATCCGTTCCAATTCTAGTACAGGGTTATCCAATGAGGATTGAACGCAGCCATATTTGTAGCTTTTATTAAAAAAATGTATTAGCTTTCTGGTGTATTTTTCACGTAGAATCCTTAAGAACACTTAAGAAAATGATTTGAATTTATACAAAAGAGATAGAACATAAAATTAACATTTTTTAATGGAACACCTCATTTATTGGTTGTTTTTAAAAAGCGTCTCATTTGTTTGTCGTAAATTGTTGCTTCATAATATTAGTAAGATATTTTATAGCTATTTATGTATCAAGGGCGTTACTGGGACTGATGGGCATTATAGTCCAGTAAAGCCCGTGGTGCATACAATGCTTTATGTTTTACCCAAAAAAGAGTTTTTCAATGACTAATTACATTATTTATTCGCAATATAAAAAATAAGTTGCACCTGTACCTGTATACGTAAGTAGATAATGACTGGTGTTAAGTTTGACTTTGATGTTTCTGTCAGTTAGTCAGTTGGCATTTTTTATTTAACGATTTGCTCAAAATGGAAGAAATTCCACAAAATATAAGAGAAAAGGCCTTAAAAGCGACCGAAAATCTTTTGCCAGATCAAAATCAAGGCAACAGTATGATCGGGAGTATGGCATATTTGGTATTTGGAAAGATGCGAACGCAATTCTTCAAATAACCGAAAACGTTTTAATGGCATATTTCCAGGAACTGGTAAGTTATTGATTTTATTTTAATACATATGTTTAACAAACTTTATTATTTTTAGTCGGAAAATACAGTCCGAACTCTCTCTGGACCAAGTATTCCACCCTAAGGTCTACGTTGATGGTCTATGAAAATATAGACATTTCGCAATACCATCGTCTCATATCTTTTTTAAAAGTTAAGTCGAAAGGATACGTCCCGAAGAAGTCTAAAGTTTTGGAAGGAGAACAAATATTAAAATTTATTAAGAAGGCTCCTGATGATATCTACTTGGTACACAAAGTCATATTGGTAATGGGTGTTTTTGGAGGTTTAAGACGAGATGAGTTGGTCAAAATGACCATTGATGACATTGAAGATAGAGGAACAGTCTTGGTTATAAAGATACCAGAAACTAAAACTTCAACTTCAAAAAGTTTTGCTATCATTGAAGAAGATTTAGGCGCTTTAAATTTAATAAAAAAGTACACAACATTAAGACCAGCTGGAATAAAGGAGCGAAGATTCTTTTTTACCTATAGAAAGGGTCGATGTACAGTACAACCCATTGGAAAAAATACCATAGGAAGCGTCCCAACATTGATCGCAAAATTTTTAAAACTGGATAATGCAGAAGCTTACACCGGCCACTGTTTGCGTCGCACATCGTCAACTTTACTTGTTGAGGCAGGTGCTTCGTTTGAAACGCTAAAACAACATGGGAAATGGAAAAGCTCTTCAGTAGCTGAAGGATATATAGAAGAAAGTATTTCATCCAAAAACAAAGTAGCCAAAATGATTGCCAATTCAGTTAATTCCGAGGTTAATTCCGTATCGACTATTGAAAATTCTTTAATGGACTGTTCTTCTATACAAAATAGCGTTAGTGCTACCACCGCTGCTACCATCACAAAAACACCGACCATTCTATAGTGGGATCAGCTACATTTTCCGGGACATTTCAAAATTGTAATTTTTATTTTGGAAATAAAGTTTAATTTTAGTATTGTTTAAAGAAAAAATTTTTTTTGTATAAACTTGATCTTTATTGTGAGAGAAATAAAATTGGATAAGCAATAAAATTTCCATATTAGCGCATTAGGGCATTATAAGCGGGCATTATCATAATGCCGCTTATAATGCCCTAGGTGTGATAGCAGGTATTATTGCTATCATAACATATTCCGTTTCTAAGGTATTATAGATCAATAATAGATAGGTAAAACATAAAATTTTTTATTATTATTTTTTTAATATACTAATACAGTTTTCTTAACGAATGTTATTTGTTACTCTACTATAGAGTTTGTCTTAGTATAATAGTTTTAAGTTAAGTTCAGAATAATACAGAGATAAAGTCAAATATCTTCAAAACGGACAAATTTTTCTCTTCCAGAGAATTATACAAAGACATTGTGAAATGTTTTTGTATTACATTAAAACTTTTAGAAATCATTTTAAGTTGTTTTCATTTTTAGGTTGCTCGAATGTCATATACTGTAAAGAAATTTATTAAAATGTTGCTTTTAAAGAAATAAAAATAAATAAGAAATGAAATAAATATCCACAGCTCCAGCAGGCTTACAACGAAAAACCAAAAATAACTTACCAGAAAAGGAAAACTTTACTTTCTATAATAACGCACATGTAAAATGAACACCATTAGTCGATAATCTCTAGATAATTTTAATTTTGAGCAAATAAAAGTTTGTTCTTAAAATTAAGGATTTACCAAAGCTAATTTATAGTAATTTTTAAGAACTATAGAAAATTCGTATTTTTTTTATTTACAAATTTATTCATAATAAAACCTTTATTTTTTTTTTAAATAAACCTGAGCCAAAAATATTTCAGAGGATGTTTATTTTTTTCTTTAGTAAAAATTGTATTTTTTGATAAAAATATTACATCTTAATGTAATTTTTTTAAGTTCCCTTTACGGTTTTGTTAAAATACTAAAACAACTCACACAAAAAAAGGTTAAATTGTAAACTTAAGGATTTTTTTGTTGTATAAAACACAGTCATTTTAAATAAAAACCGAAGATGTTTAATTTTGTGTTGTCGTCTTTTCGGTATAAGAGTGAGACAAGTTATACTTCTTGTAAAAACAAAAAAAAATAGTACACTTAGAATAAAAGTTTTTATTACATTATTACTATCCGTAAATACTTATAAAATGCAATAAATTTCATTTCTATAATTTCAAAGGTTTTTCAAATACGCTATTTTTATTAATAAATTCCCAATATCTCAAAACTGACATTTTTTAGCTGTTTTACTATTATTCTTAAGCGACGATACTTTGTGTCTATTTTTATTATTGGCAGAATTAATTTAATTTATACAAGAAATATATGGATTACTACCCTATATGGTTTTCCGCTATTTTATCGTTTTTTTTCAAAAATTATCGATACTAACTTATTTTGGATACTTTTCTGAGTAAAATGGCAGTGGCGGTGACCAAAATTTTCTGATTTTAATTAATTTTAAGTAATCAAACTTGCCGGAGTAAAACGGGTCCTGGATGGGCTTAAATAAGTAAAACGAGTTATTGCAGTTTAAAATTATATCCAAAATTAAGTAAAAAGTACATTTGTTTTAAATATTTTTAATAAGTGGAAAAATTTGGAAAAAAAACAAACTCTTAATTCATAACCTAAGAGTTAGTAAAAAAGATAAGAAGAAAAGGTCAATAATACGATGTGAAATATAAAGATTGTTTGGTAACATCGCAAATATTTTAAATTCAGCAAAAGAGGAACGATAGTAAATACATCCTACTTGTAACACATTAAGAAAAATATTGGGACAAAACTAACTAAATCCAACCCAAACGAACGACACTAACCCTAGATAAGTCAAACTGAGTCCGTGAACATTGCTGACATAAAAGTTTTGGAAAAAAAAAAAAAAAAATAAAAAAAAATTAATTTTATAAATTCTTGTTGGTAAACAAACATATTAATTTTTATAGATTATAAAGTTGCGTCTAAGCTTTTAAGCTATATTGCAAGTGCCCTTACGCGAACTTAATTTTTACCGACCAAAACCAACAAAATCTAACTTAAAATTAATGAAGCTAAATCATAAAAATATCTTATAACTAAAAATATTTATCCCGGTTTTATACGATTAAGAGAAACAAGGGAATATACTGGATTTTTAAAGAACAGTATTTTCATAAAAAATCCCAGAATGTTTAAAAAGCAATTTTCCATGTCCCAATAATAAAGATATTTTACTATTTAAAAATAGTGTCTCCCTAGTTTAACCCCCCAGTGTATTTCTTTTTTTTTCAACACAGTGCAAAACTTTAGCATAGCAATAAATTATATCGGTGAAAGGCAAACAATGAAAAACACTATCAAACTAACTTATTAACGAATTCTATTTACGTTTGTCCTATATGTTTTTTTTTTTAATAAAATAAGGATAAATATGCTAGAAATAGAGAAATGTTTGCCTTGTTGTAAATTGTCTAAGTTAAAATAGGGTTAAAATGACAAAAAATCGTATTTTTCTCATATAAAACAAAAATACCACACTGTCAATATTCTGTCAAGACTTAGCGTTACTTACCACCTTTGATATATGGTAAGAGTAAAATATAATACGTTAGTCAAAATGCAGCATTTTTATTTGTACTTAAACAAAAAATAACACACATTTTAAACAATTAGTTACATTTACGTCAAAAACCTTCTTTTACCCAAAGCTATTTTTCGTACAAAGTATATTATGAGGTTCTAAACGCTTTGTCTAAATTAACTTCCCTGACTTTGTCAGGTTTTTACCAACTTTAATAACTGTCCTTTAGGATGCCTACTGCGTAAAATGGAAAGAGACGTTAGTAAAAATACATGTAAATTTTTCATATTCAGTTGCGAATTTTTCATTTTTGTATGATGCTATTCTCGCTTTTAAAAAATATAAACTTTAAAAACCTATATTAACCTTATAACGACTAAATCCAAAAATATAATTTTTAAAATTTTTCATAGGTTCCTCAAAAAAGTCCAAAAATTTTTTTTTGATTATAACTCAAAAAGTATTGCATCTAGACCATAAGGTTATATATCTTAAATTAAAGGTCTTGTTATAAGACATAATTAATGTCGCATAAAGTTCCGTGTAACTCTTATAGTTTTTGAGATATGAACGTTTAAAAAAATCGTTAATATCTTAAAAACTATAGGAGATATAAAAAAATTTATGAAACAAAAAATATAGCTTTCTAAATTGTCTATATAAAAAGATATACAAATATTTTTGATAAGATAAATAATAAAGGAGATATAAACGAACATGTGATTTTGACCAAAAATTTCAGTCCAAAGTGGGAAAAAAATATTTTGTTTTATTGATGTAATTTTTGGGTTTAAAATTTTAATTAAAATTAGGGGCTTTTTAGATGACCTCTGAAAATATCATAGATTGGGATGTGATCTTTAGTTTGGTACAATTGTTATTATTAAAAAATTAAAGCACGAAGAGAAAGTAATCATCAAAAAAAAAGTTGACTTTTCATTGGGGTGAGAATTTTCTCGATTTTCCGGAAAACTAAAAAACAAAAAAAGAGTGCCATCGAGAACACGTTGTTCATAAAATACACAAAAAACACCTTCCAAAAGCCCCATTATCCAAAAGGATTCGGTGAAGTTTCTCTCTTTATAAAAAAAATATAAACAGAAAGGCAGAAAAGTCAAAATTTGACAATTTTTTTGCCTAAAATTTAATGGCCGTCACTGTACACAATAATACCTGCAAATTAATAAAAAATTGTGACGGCCCGACCGGACTTAAGGTTTGGGTTTTTCCGGCCTTCATTTACTGGACTTAGCCAATTTTTTATACGTCTTACACTCGAACTTCTAAACCAACAACAAGCATAGTATATATTTTTTTAGTTTTAGCCTTACACGCCAAGTGTTTTAGCCATGTTTAAATTTTATTACACTTGGTTTAAACAAAACTGGGTCATTGTAAAACATACTCGTATATCGTAATCATACATCATATATAAACCACCATATTTTCTTTTATTCCCATAACAAAAAGGCCATGTTTCAGTTACGTTCGAATCGAAATAAAACCCAATTTGTAGATCCCAACGCAGTAATTATGCCGCGCTTATAGAACAATGAAAAACATGGGGTCGCAGCCCGCATGCAAATACGGCGATACGAGAAAGAAAATTAAAAAATACGCACTTTCTGCCTGCATCAGAGAGCAGATCCTCTCGCGCTGCGTGATTCCGTACAAAGGACTCGATTTTTCTTTGCTCTAATAGGAATTTTTGCAATTTGCTGCTCTGAACTGCACTAGTCTAGTCAACAAGGTCTAAAACGTGTTAATTCGAGATAAAGCTCCTAAAAATATGAGCGATAGTTCATTGGATTCGATATGATGTCTAAAAAAATGTATTTAAGGAATTTTTTCTTCATGCTGTCAGTAAAAGTTTGATTTTTAATGCATGCTGTCATTGATAAGATCAAAATAATCCGATCGTATGTAAATTCGTTTTGTTGCTTTGACTTACAAGGCATTTATTCAAAAGCAGCTTTATTGGCAGGTTCTTTGATTTTCACATGGAGAACTTTATTTTTTTGATCACTTTCTATCGAACAAGAATTCGCGATTATTTAAGGTTACTTATCAACAAAGACAAATCAACAAGTTCGTTTTTTTTTATTTTAGAAACTTATCTTATAGATAAATTTAATAAAATTAGATTTTTAAAATAATAATAATGTTGACGATAAAAAAATCATTTTTTAATAGTATTTGTAGAAAAAATAGTGTATGATATACGTGCTAAAAGTGATTTTATTTTGATCGAAGGCATGGAACACTCCGCCTTCGACGTCGTGTTTAAAACTTCCGTTCTCACAAAATAAAATGTCACTTTTAGCACTTATAGAATAAATAATTCTTTTTCCTACGGGCGTGCGAAAAAGTCCACTTTTCCGCACGCATTTGAGTGCGCAAAGTTGCACTTTTCCGCACGGCGTGCGGAAAAGTAAAACTACTCTAAAATCTTACAGGTAAGCAAAATTTGCATGTATTTTAGTAATTGTAGGCTATTTCATGCAATATACGAAGCCATTGCAAGTTTTAGTTTATTCTCTTTTTTGTTTGTTACTTCGTAATTTTCAATATTTCAACTAAAACACAAAAAAAACATTTTTTTAATTACCCTGTATAATAATAATAATAAATGATTATGACAGGTCAAGCAACAATATGTAATCTTGGTGATTTTAACACATGTCAGATTTTTTCTTCGTTTCCATATGAACAAGCAATTGCACAAATGAATTTCAATACAAACAAGCATTTTTAATGAAAAGGCGTCATAGTATCTTTTTTTAATTAAATAAAAATCCGACAAAAATAATTATTTAAAATGAGTAGTTTCGATGAGGAGCTACCAGATTCTATCCTGGATGCAGCAAATACCGTAAGTTTGAATTTATTACCAGCAAAATCTCGTGAAAAATATGAGAATCAATATAGTCATTTCGAAAACTGGTGCTCCAGCAAGGGGACAAAAAGTATTAAAGAAGAAGTGTTCTTGGCCTATTTTGCGGATTTGCAAAAAACATATAAATCTAATACTTTATGGAGTAAGTACTCTATGTTAAAATGTGTCCTCAAAGTGAAAAGGAACCTTGATTTAAGTTCATATTTCAAGCTAACATCACTACTTAAACACCAAAACGTGGGATACCGGCCAAAAAAATCAAAAACTTTCAGCAAAGAAGAAGTTTCAAGATTCATGAAAGAAGCACCTGATAATATTTACCTTCTAATAAAAGTTGCTACAATTTTTGGATTAGCCGGTGCTTGTAGGAGAGATGAACTTACAAAAATAATGATTAATGACATACAGGATAATGAAAATTTGATAGTGGTGAAAATTCCTGACAGTAAAAATAACACTTCCAGAATCTTTGTAGTGTCCGATGAAACAAATAACGGACTTTATCTGCAATTGTACCGTAAATATGCAAATTTGCGAAAACCACATACCCCACACAGACGTTTTTTTGTCCAGTATAAACAAGGAGCATGCAGTACGCAATGTGTGGAATAAATTCAATAGGTAAAATGCCTTCAGAAATTGCTGCATACCTAAAATTAAAAAATCCAGAAGAGTACACTGGACATAGTTTTCGTCGATCCTCTGCGACTATGTTAGCGGATTCTGGAGAAGGAATTACCAATGTCAAGCGACTTGAGGGCTGGAAATCAACGGCTGTAGCTGAGAGCTACATTGATGAATCCACAAATCAGAAAAAGGATATGTCGAATAAAATATTGATCATGAACAACTCCCCTCCTGAGCTAAGTCAACCTTCATCAAGCCGTACAATAAGCGCTTCCATAAGCCACCCGCTAAATGAAACTACAGGTTCTGCAATTAATTTACAATATGCGAATAACTGTTCTTTTATTGTAAATGTTATCAACAAATAATTCCCATTTATAAATATGTTGTAGTAGTTTTTTCAGATTAAACATAATTTAAAAATAATCATTGCTTTAATATTGGTATTATCTGACACTCGTAGAAAAATTTTGTTCCTAACGCTTGCGCAAAGTGACTTTTCCGCACTTGATTGCTTGCCCGAACTCCGCTTCGCGTCGTTCAGGCAACGGCAGTCGCGTGCGGAAAAGTATCACTTTGCGCACTTGTTAGGAAAATAACTATTAACACGCACATCATTGCAAAAGTTATTAATAGATTAAGTTGATTAAAAAAACTTTTTATATTGTTGTTAATAACTTTGAAACTATTAATACAGTAATTTAAAATTTAAAATACAAACTAAGGTCTTACCTTTAATTATTAATTTCAAAATTTACTGATAAAATGGTTCTTTCAACTAGTTAGGTATAACTGGGTTTTTTCCCTATTAACATGTCTTTACACTACAATTCTGTGTTTTTATCAATTATCACAAACAATAAAATAAGCCTACAGAATGTTTAGTTAGCGGAGTTAATGACCATATCAATGTATGTTATTAATAACATTCAATTAGAATCTTGGATTGGGCCGCCAAAAATCTTGTCCGGTTTAATGCTTCTGAAACTCAGACACGGCCAAGTTCTGCAGGACAAAGAATAATTTAATCTTGTTGGTGTTACTTTTGAGAATAACCTGAACTGGCACAAACACATTACATTCACAGCCTCAGCAGCTTCAAAAATGTTTGGATTCCTTTTTCAAGCGAAAAAGTATTTTTTTTCATCTTATCTGTAGACTTTGTATATATCCCAGATCAGACCCTCTATAGTATATTGTTTTCATTTCTAGGAATGGCGTCTCCTACAACACTTAGCAATCTTGACGACGACAGGCTGTAGAGGATCTGTCACTTTTTTATAGGTATTGTTAAGGCTTTTTCTTCGAAGTGTATAATTCTTCTGGTAGCTCTTAACAGAGCAACACGTAGTGCCACTTTTATGCATCCTTTTACAGTACAACTTTAACTTTGTTCGTTCCTTTATCCATAGAGTGTCCAGACTATGACACCTGCTACCTGCAGAGGTTTTCCTTCTTCCTCCAAATCTTCAAATGTAATATTTAAGTCATGTGTGAGTAACCTCCCACTTATCACATTTTAGACACCCACGGTACGTTAGTACTTAGCCCTCAGCCTTCGTGGGCTATCCCAAGATAAAGATAAAAAAATTAAAACCTTAAAACATTAAATTTTCCACAAACAACCTTTTAAAAAATAGATTTAGCCACAAAATATGGCCGTCTTTTTAGTCATCGCTCTACAGTTTTTTTTGCAATATACGTTCTTTTCGATATATATTAAAGGTAGCTTGTGGGCAAATGGGCTTATCACGTAACATACTTATAGCTTTAAAAAAATCAATACCAGGATTCGTAAAAATATATATTTTTTCATCCTACTGTCGCCAAATATAGGAAATTACACACCGAGATTTTGCATACTTTTGATATTATTTCCTCTAACTTCTTCGGGAATATAGGTATATCTTACAAGTTCCTAGCTTCGTAAAAGCACATAAGTTTAGGGACTTCGTACAAGTTATGTCGCATGATGACTTCACAAATCTTGAACTTTTTAATTAAGTAAGCCACAAAGTTAAAGAACTGGTAAGAAAAACGAAAATACATACAATTTTTTTATATGTCACTAAAATGAATAGTCAGTACATGTATTGCTGGCAAACAGCGTATTAACCTTATTAATACAGTGTTTTGAGTAGCTATTCAGTCATTTCCTGTAATACCTAAATCTATTTTAGGAAAAGAGGGTAATAATTACTTTTAATTCATTTTTTGCCTGGACATAATAGAGAATAACTAAATGTTGTTTCTTGTTAGTCAACTAATGTTTTTACGCTGTTTGCCGGCAATACATGTAGTCCTTTCAGG
>JAHBCN010009120.1:0-36223 GCA_019359885.1 Listronotus oregonensis | reverse complement strand
AAATAAAAATAAACCAAATATTCGGTTTTTTTCAGAAGTCTTCGAAAGTATTCGAAATTTTTAAAGTTTTAAGGTGAATTTTAATCAGCATCAAATTGCGCAATTTTGCCCCCAGTCAACGACCTCGTATCTCTTCAAGTTTCCGAGGTCCCAATAATAAGGCTTAAATTTGGGACACCCTGTACAGGACTGACAAAACAATGTATGAAATAGAAATCTTGTTTATTTTTCCCTTAGAATCTGTGCTTATGAAAATGATTCGGATTAAAGCAAAGTGATGCGACATAAAATTATAATACAATCTGCTCTAGCATTGCTTATTTCTCCACGAGTTGGCGAAAATCACCAGATCAAAAGGTTTTTTAAAGGTATTGCTAAGGTACGACCTCCTTTACCTAAATACCACGTGACATGGAACCCGTCTTTAGTTTTAGATTATTTAGAAACTTGTTACCCTAATGAAAGCAATTAGTTTAGAAATATTGTCACAAAAATTATCGATGTTAATGGCTCTGATAACAGCACATAGAGTACAAACATTTTCATTAATAGAGGTTCAAAATATTGAAATATCAAATGAAAAAATAGAAATAAAAGTTCCGGCTAGGATCAAAACCTCTGCCCCAAATAGATACCAGCCTTTATTAATATTACCTTTTTTCCACAACAAACCTAAACTATGCGTTGCAAGTACGCTCCCAAAGAGGACTTCTGGTTTTAGACACGTGAGCAAACGTCAAAACTGTTTCTAACTTGCAAAAAACCGTACAAAGAAGCAACGGCCCAGACTTTTAGTCGTTGGATCGTCTGGCATTAAAGAAAGTGGAATATAACAAAAATTTTTACGGCACACAGTACCAGGAAATCGCCCACGCCAGCAGCTGTTAACAGAGGTATCACATTTATTGGTTTATTACAATTTCGTTTTTTTTACAGTTTGTATTATTTGTTAGTTATTAAGTATAGGGATTCATCAAACTAATAAATATATCCCTTACATGTGTTATTTAATTTTCCTATAACTGTTGAAATATTAACTTTAAACATCTACATAGTGATCTTGAAGGAAGAGGCAAATATAATTATAAGATTAAACAACTTACCTAAGTGAAGTTTGATCAAAATTATATGAGCCTCTTCCAAATACTCACCCTCCTGCCCAAACCCGCGTGATCTATGTAATTTATTGCAACAGTTACTGCTTTAAAATAATGAAGTACCAGGGTTGCGCACGGGAATGGTACAGCGGCGAGAGGTGTTTTTGTCTGACTTTAGAATGCGTGGCTCCACCTGGCGGCGAAAGAGTGAACTACATAGTGATCTTGAAGGAAGAGGCGGAAAATATAATTATGAGTTTCTTAAGACACCTTATTTATTGGTGCGTTTTTTAGAAAATTCTCATTTAAAAAAAATGTTTCAGTAAAAGGGGCATTATATTTATTATAGAAACAAAAACAAATTAATTTAATTCAAACATTAGATAACTATTTCATATATATTTTTAAATATGAGGATAGCCACAAATTCACAAATATGGGCCAGTGCAGTCCTGGTAGAATGACTCTATACACTATGTAGTGTGCTATGTATTTCTAATAAGCAGGTATTTTGTTGTTTTTAAACCTGTTTTTTCCATATTAGTAGTTTTGAACTGTTTTAAATGAAGTTACATGGGAGGAAGTTTTGAAAGTCATACGCGAGCGTTACCGAAATTTTGAATTGAACAAATTTGGAATAAAACTTACTTAAAAAAAAATTGCCCAGTTGTGTGTGTAATGTGCGTACGATAGTTATTTTGTTTAAAGCCTACAGCGGAAACACTGTGGAAACGCTGTGTTTGTGTTTCCACAGTGGTTTCCCGCTGAATCCACGACGCTTACACAGCAAATCCACGATGAATACACAATAAGTATGACACAATGAATCCAATGATTACACTTTGAATCTATGATGGATACAAAAAAAAAAAAATTCTAGGTTATGGTTATGCACTATGTATACACTATGCATACACTGTGGAAAATTGGAACATATCCACAATGTTTATATTGTGTATACACTGTGGGCCCAAGGATGCGAAGGTAAAAAAATAAGCTAATGCAAGAAGGACAAACTAAATCCAATTTTGCTTCAAAACTGATTAGTTCTAGGCCTTTTAGTTTTATTATGTTGAAATAGTTCTAGGTATCGCGTAATTTTTTTGGTGTGTCAAAAAAAATCCTTTTTTCTCATAAATTAAATCAAATATAGGACGATCATTGGTTGGATAAACAAGTAGTATTTTGTAAATCCTAAATCACACCTGTTTATTTCAAAGATGCTTTATTTAGCGCAGGTGCATGACAAATTTGTACAATTGACATGAAAATTTTCAAGGCCTTAAAAGTTTGGTTATGGTTTCATCAAAATGTTGGGATTGGATTTATTTTTCTATCCTGGTAAAATGCTTACTTCGGACTTTTTACCAAGGTGCTTAAGATTCTATTCGGATAGAGCACCCGAAATAAATGAAGTAAGTATTTTAAATCCTTTGAAAATCAACCCCTCTACTTTAAATCACTTTTTTTTCTCGATCCACCTTAATAGGAAAAACACATAAGTGCCAAAAAAGGTAAATATCCTATATACTTAGCTCGTTTGCACATATATGTTTACACTTTAGTTAATAAGGTTTTGACGTTTTTCCGTTTATAGGTTTATTTTCGCTAATAGGCTGAGATCATTACCTCATACCGGCGCACAGTTTACTTTTAGGTTCAAGGAAGAATCTCTAAGTTTCTAAGTATCTTTCAAATCACTAGAGTCAATACGAAGGTACTTATGATTAACTATCTATAACTTGTTAAAAATGTGTCTGGGTTGTTAATGTACATGGTGGCGCATTTTGGTTATATTTGCGGGTATTGAGAAAACCATAAGAGATGGAGAAATCCTGTTTGTACATCCTTGAAACGGATTAAAAAAATAAATTAGTTAAAATTTTAAGGCTAACCCAATTAATTTTGGAGATACAGGGCGTTTTTAAATTTTTGGCGATTTCATGGGGGTCCTGTAAATCGTTTATTATTAGAGAAAAAGAAAAACTTAAAATAGCAATATTTTGTAAATTTTTACGTACGAAAGTACAAAGGCGTACTGATTTTTTTTCTACCAGTTAAGCTTTTCCAGTTATTACACAAACTTTTTTTAACACTTTGATATATTATTTTACCAAAATGCAAATATATTACTTTCATAGGGGTTTTACAAATTAAATTACAAACAGATCAATATATTTTGATTAGGGGTTATATCTAACTAGGACTTGTCTCAGATTTTGTCTCTAAATTTAATTTTAAAAGTACATCGTTGAAGTCCAGCATGTATGCATGTGTCAATGCTGAAAATTTAAATTTTATTCTTAAAGATATACGCATTATTTGTAAAACTTCTTTTAACTAGATTATTTTAAACTTCGACATTATTCTAAACTATGTTATTCAATTAACATGATGTTAAAACGGTAACATCAGTTCAAAATTTTAACTCCTTAGATATATTCCCAATTAATCAGAGTGAATTAGATTTTTGAAATTTTTCAATATTAAAATTGAAGTTGAAGTCTTCGAAAATAATATTTTGAGAAGACTATATATATATATATATATATATATATATATATATATATATATATATATATATATATATATATAAATAATACTATGTAGAGGGGAAGGGGTACAATTAGGTTTTATTTTTGTCATGACTCTTAGTAAATTAAAGGTCAATATAATGCCATTAATGAAACATTCTTTAAAAAAATTCACAAATCTTTATATTTGAACTCCAAAAAGAAATGAGAAGTACTAAATTTTGATAATAAATTTCCCACCAAGCTTCCCTTTCTTACTCTATAAAGATGGTTCTTGGACCCTGTAGACGATCTCCTGGAGGTCCTCTAAAAAAAGGGTGTCCGGTGGTGAGCAAGATAACTTTGGTTTGGGTTATTCAAAATGAAAAATTCAAAACATATTATTTTGTGGATAGATGGAATAGTCAAAATTTTGATTTTTGACAAGACGACAGCTTCTCAAAAAAATTGCGATTTTCGAAGACATTTTCAACTTCAATTGGTTTAAAAAAATCGAAATAATTTTCAAAAATCTAATTCCTCTGATTAATATTTGGGGAATATATCTAAGAAGATTGTGTAAAATTTTGAACTGGATCAGTCTAGCCGTTTTGGAGAAATCATGGTTACCGACATTGAAAACATAGTTTTGAGATAAATGCGTCTGAAGTTTCAAAATACAGGTCTAGCGCTTAAAGAGGTTCTTACAAATATGCGTATATCTTTAAGAATATTTTTGAAATTTTCAGACAATATACTTCAACACATGTACTTTCTCAAAATTAAATTAAAAAAAAATCTAAAAATCCCAGTTAGATATAACCCCTTAATGCAAAATATGCCATCTTTTGTAATTTTAATTTTGTAATCCCCTATGATTATTAATTTAATTTGCAGTCGATTGGTAAAATAATATACAAAGTGTTCCATTAAAAAAAATCGAAGTTTGTTCAATAACTCGAAAAAACATCAGTACTCCACCGGAATCTAGTTAAAAATCTACAAAGTATTGCCATTTAAAGGTGTTCTCCATCTCTAATAAAAACCCGTTTCCAGAATGTACAAACAGAATTGCTCTATCTTATAAAGTTTTTTCAATACCCCGTAAATACAGCCAAAATACGCAGTCCTGTACATTTTTTAATTAAAACTATCCCGTTGAATGTACTTGAATTTTAACCTAAAAGCTTGCTTTAATATAAAATCAGTTTAAATATTTATAGACAATCAATTAGTGTGAACCTTGGTGTAATTTTCATGATAATTAAAAGCTCTAATGAAATCGATCATGAAACTGAATAAACAATACCGAGATTTTATAAACGAATCTGACAAAATCCTGAAAAATATTGACTGATATTCTAAACATTATTTGATAAATGACTTCGGTATAAACTTACTACCGATAATTACAATGTTCTTGATTATTGAGTAATAAATACTTAAAACTAATTGTAAGTGTAAAATAAAATATAACTGTTATAGTCAGGGGGAACATAATACATATTTATGTTATTAGGATCATAATAACGATCAATATGGTACTAGCCTTGGATCTCGGCTAACGCCTCGTCTGATAACACAGCCTGTGCCATAATGATTGTTTATGATCCGAATTTTATACACAATTTTATATTACGACGATTTCTTTAAAAATAAATTGCTTGTTGCATTTGAGTAAGTGATGTAAACGTAGCTTAATTTCAGTAATATGCTTAGCGATCTAAGGTAACAATAACGGAATTGTCAACTTGTGTTTTTATGTCATTGTCAAAGTTATAGTTTTTAAGGTATCAAGGGTATTATAAGGATAATAACGCTTGAGGTCGATGGTGTGTTTCCCGAGGGCCTTTGGCCCGAAGGATATACGTTGACCGAAAGCGTTATTATCCTTAACCCGTAGTGCCTTCAACGTTTAATGTCCGACTAAATATTCTTTAAATGAGAAAAATTTAAATGAATTTTGAATGTATTACTTTAAACCAAATCAAGTACTAGCATTTACCTAAAAAAATTGTCGAAACGTAATTGTGGTAACCATGGTTGTAAGTTATTTGTAAGTCAATAAGACAGCACATAAAAAATAATTTTGCGATTGAGGCATAAAAATGTCCGAAGTAGTGGAAAATACCCATCTCCCCAAGATATTTTAGTGAAAGCTGCTAAAGCTGCTAAAGCTGCGCATGTGCTTGTGCCAGAAAAAACTAGGCGGATTTACTAGAAAGAATATTTCCATTTTGAGGCCTGGCTGACGGAACCGTTTTGATGGCTTATTTTCAAGATTTGTCAGAGTTATATTCTCCAAATTCCCTTTGGACAAAGTTTTCAATGTTACGTAAAGAATTAATAGTTCATAAGAAGATAAGAAGTAATGAAAAGTTGATTTCTCTGCAACAGTTTCTAAAGCAACTTGGGAGAAATTATCAGCCTAAAAAGTCGAAGGTTCTGACTCGCGAACAAGTTATAACTTTTTTGAAAGAAAAGACTGAAAAATATTTGGCAGATAAAGTTGCATTAGTGATAGGTGTATTCGGAGCTTGTAGAAGAGACGAGCTTGTGAAAATGAAGTTTTCCGATGTGCGTGATATGGGTCAGCATATATTTATTGACATTCCACAAAGTAAAAATGGGCAAGCAAGGAGCTTTTTGGTTATTGATGTGAAAGTGAAATGTGCACAACAAAGTTAATTCGGGACTATGTGTCTTTGCGACCTAAAAGTGCACCTATTGATAGGTTTTTTTTGTGCTATCGTGATGAACGATGTACTGTGCAGCCTATAGGTAAAAATACATTTGGAAATATACCCTTTAAGATTGCTACATATTTGGGTTAACCTGATGCTAAGGCGTACACAGGTCATTGTTTAAGACGTATAGCGGCAACAATTCATTCTGATGCGGGAGGTAGTTCCGAGAGCTTAATGAGGTTAGGAGGCTGGAAGAGTTCTTCGGTAGCACGAGGGTACGTGGATGATAGTGAAAGCTCCAAATTGGCTAATGCTTCCCTTGTAGTGGGGAAAAGTATTACTTCAAGTAAAATAGCAACTGCGGTGGGGTATGGAAATGTGGAATTTTCCGATCAGTTTGAAAATTGTACGTTTTACTTTAAAAAATAATTTTTATTAAGATAAGTATATTGTGTAAGTATGTTTGTATTTTCGTAATAAATGCTTAAATGAAGATAATTTATTGTTTATTTATTGGTAAATTTGTAGGCCCTAGGGCGTTATTTTTTTAATAACGCCCTAGGGTAATATTTCGCATTTAACTGACTTTGAGATAATATTACTATTTGTCAAATAATATACCAGTCGGACATTAAATTTATTAAAAAGTTCATCAAGCATTGTAAAATGAATGATTTACCCCCAGAAATTGAAAAAAATTAGCCAATTGTGCAGTTGCTGGATTAATCCCTAAAAAATCTAAAAGCCTATACGAAAAATCCTGTGCCAATTATGAGAGTTGGTCTCACAAGAAAAATCTGAATATTGCGCACGAAAAGGTACTTTTAGCTTATTTTAAAAAACAATCGGTGACAAAAAAGTCTTTAAGTTAATGGAGTTATAGATATTATGTTACGAAGCACGTTGTCAAGAAAAATGACTCAAGTAAGTTTAGTCACCTGACTGCGTTTTTAAAACGAAAACTCCGATTCTTACAAACCTAAAAAGTCCAAAACTTTATTTAACAAATTGCAATAATGTAGTATTTAATATTAATCGTTAATTTTAATCTATAAATTATTTATACTTTTGCCTTTCTTGAAATTTTTTCTGGGTACTACTTTTCTATCTGCAATCTCTGGTTTTAAAAAAATTTTAAGCAAATTTTATGTAAGAAGAATACGGCAGGCCTTTTTTTCTTGTACTGCCCGGCTGTTTTCGTCAATATTTTAGTGATTTTTAGGATACTTTAAAAGATTTTAACGGTATACAATCACCGTAACCTAAAGAAAGGTCGAGCGTTGGTTAATAGTTATTTACACTACAAATGTAAAAGATTAGAATGATCAGATCATAGACCGAATCGTTCTAATAGCACGAGTGTTGTAGAAATGTTTGGACGCACGGTGATGTACAAATCCACAACCAAAATATAAGAAAATCAAGATAAAAAAATTACAATGGGCCTTGCTAGAGCACAACCGTCTTATTAGGAACATCCAGGATTGCCAAAAATATTAAAATTTGGTTTTTAGTTATAAATACGTATCGAGAAAAGTAAAACAATGTATAGGTTCCTAATATTATTACTTGTAATCAGGCTTTCAATAATTTTATTTGAATGTTTTGGTAAAAAAAAATGTTGTCATAGATAATAATTATTTTTATTGTTTGGCCTTCTTAGGAACATTTTGGTCTTACAAAGAACTGACCTATAAGAAGGCCATTTCGTCCTAAAACCTATTGAAGATTTATTCGTTATGGCTATAATACTCAATAAAATTATTTTAAAGACATTTTGACTAATACATTCTTAGTTTTACGTGTTTAAGTAACATCTTTGAATATTTTTAAAGTTATATGTTATTGTAAGAATTTATTGTTTAATATTAATGAAATATTTTTTTGTATAGTTTAGTTAGAACTAGATATTTTGACTATAACAACGTTAGTTTTAAGTTAAACGACTGATTGATTATATTGGCCTTGTTTGGAGCCCTGTTCCTTCTAAGGCCGTTTGGAAGAATTTAGTAAAACTTAAATTTAATAAATAATGATTAACTCTGCAATAAAAAAAATGTTTAATAAGTTACATTATAAAACAAAGTGTTAGTTAATAATTTGTTTCTTTTATTTATCCAGTAAATAAAAGAATAATAACTCTTTATTTGTTATAATGGCCTTTCATGCCAACCCACCTTAATTTTAAGGAGAAATTACCCTCCAAAATTTGCAGTGTATTTTTCGAACACGCTGTATTTATATAAGTAGAAATAAAAACTTACACAAATAAAAATTAAATCATCAAGAATATAAACGCAGTTAAGTAGGTAGAACAAGCCAAACTAGAATTATCGCAAAGATGACTCAAGGCATAAATGAAAGTGTTCTTTTTTTATAACGTTACGGTTGTCGAGTCCTCTAAAATTTAACCATAATGTTTAAAGTATTTTGTTTACAATCTCTCAAGTAGCTCATGGACTTGCGTTTAATTTAGAATTAGGTATAACAAATTAAAAGATACATTTTAGCAATTCAGGTAGTTCTAATATTAAATCAACTTAAGTTTGCTCAAGGTCTCGCGGATTTTAAACAGTAAGTTTTTTTTATTTTATACAAGGTGTTCGTTTTAAGTAATATTAATTTGTATCTATTATAGCAAAATGATGTTTACAAGGACTTAATATACTGATCCGGTATTACAGATCATTCTATCAACCACCGGCACCACAGCTCGCCTATAACGATACAAGATAGATATAGAGGAAGAGTTATCTGATGGTGAGAGGTCCATAGAGAAATATAGGAAATATTGATTATTTTAGCTCGAGCAAAATACGACCTGTAATAAGCGGTATCACGGTATCACACACGAATCTATGTTGCCAGACGTACCTCATTATCTTTTGTGACGTCAAATTGGACTGACTGACTAAAATCCCCTTAAAAAAAATAATAACAAATTAGGGTTTTTAAAAATATATTAACATGCAAATTTACTGTTTTTTTTTTGTAAGAATGTGTATTATTTAATGGAATCGTTATTCTAGAGAACTAGGTACCTTCTTTTGGGCTCATAATAAACAAATATTCAAAATATTAATTTCTTTTTTGGTTAACTTTTTATAAGATTAAAAGAAAATTATTTATCTTTGTTACTATAAAATAAAAAAATGATCTACTTTGGTAACTTTCCGATTTTTTTTTCGGCTCGATACACTGTGCAATGAACGTCTACGAATTTAATATTCAAAAAGTCACAATACAAACGGTATATGTATAATAAAGTGTAATTATCATTGTTAATTATAATAAATAAATTATTACTTTTTTTACATAAAATTGTTTTATGGTACGGAAAAAGTAATTCCAAATAGTGATGAGCGAGACCGGTCTTGGTCTTGGTCTTGCAGACCAAGACCGAGACCAAGACCAAGACCACCTTTTCGGTTGCAAGACCAAGACCAAGACCGGGGTATGCAAGACCAAGACCAAGACCGAGGAGTGCAAGACTACAAGCCCAAGACCAAGACCGACCTGCAAGACTCTTGCACTTCTGCGACTTTTTTTTAATATTATAATATTTAGTTTATATATTTAATATACAGAGGTATTTCATACAGACATGACAAAAAATGTGTAAAGAACTTTCAAAAAAGGCGATTATTTAATAACTAACAGATTTTTTTAATTAAATAATAATTAAATTGATTACTTGGTTTTTATCTACAGTTTTATAACAACGATAACGAGTAAATTTAATAACATGTTTTATAAATAATAAGATTGTGACTCAATGGTCCGATACAGCTCGATATCTCCGAAACGGTTCTCGACAGAGAAAAAATAGGGGTACAAAAGTTTTAGAAGCTAAAAACTACTTTCATTTTTCTAATGTTTTTTTTTATTAGTTATCTAGTGATGCTACTTACAGGGTGAATCAAAAATTTCCACAATAGAGAAAAAAATATTTTTGTTCCACACTGTAAGAAGTGGCACCATTAGATTGCTTCTTAAAACTAAAATATAAATGTAAAAGAGATAGATTGATAAAAAATATTATTTTCATGTCATATAGGAATAGTTTTTATATAAATGAATTTTAAATATGACTTCCGGTTTACACAAAAACTGATATTTAAAAATCATTTACGTTGATATTGTTCCTTTATGACAGTTATAATCCGAGATAAATCGAGCGGAAAGTTTTTCGCCATATTTTTTTAATTTTAGGATCAATACAAGGAAGTTTTCAAGAGTGTCAGTGGATTTTTCGGAAAAATTTTGAAATAAAAAATAGTTTCACATTTAACGCCCTTTTTTTCTATAATTTTTGTATGTTCAGTTTTTCACCATCATAAACGGTTTCGGAGATATCGAGCTTTGACACACTATTGAGCCATCATGCAGATTGTTTATACAGTATGTGTGCCAACTTTGTACTGCAAATGTTTGACTAATTTAAAGATAAAAGTTTAATGAACTGAAAGATTCCTGAATAACTTTTTTGAATCAGAAACCAATGTTTACACATAAAATCATTTTTACGAATTTCACATCTGGTTGAAATTAAAGTTTTTTTTTCTGCTCACACAGTACACAGATTTGTTTAATTTTATATGCTTCTTTAAAAAAATTAATAATTCCTATCACTAAAATTTTCTATGGCAACTAAATGTATAAAAACAGGTTGTATCTTAATTCAACTAAAAATGAAGCGCTATAAATAAATAAACCCGTACATTTAAAATATGCTTTTAAATCAAATAATTCAAATGTAAGTTTAAATTTGGTATATTTTCAAATTTTAATTCAAAGAATATAGTCGCCATCTTTATTTATTTAAGTATTAAAAAAATATGTTTTACTCAAGATTACTTACTTTAAATTATTACTACCAAAAAAAAGCAAGACCAGCAAGACTCTTGCAGCAACACCAAGACCAAGACCTAAGATCCGTGGTTGCAAGACCAAGACCAAGACCAGGCTTGCAAGACCAAGACCAAGACCAAGACTAGCCCGGTCTTGGTCTTGGTCTTGCTTTGCTCATCACTAATGCCAAATTTAAGAAAAAAAAAGTTTTGAAATCAATATACCTTTTAAAGATCCATCTAAAATGAATGTGAGTCACTATAAGACAAAAGTAACTTCTTAGAAATTAACACCAACACGTCTTAAAAGACACAAAACCAGAGTAGTAAATTATTAAAAAGAACAATGGCCAAACATATTTTTTTCAATACGATCATAGAATAAGGCAATAACAGAATGGACCATATAAAGCAATGTGAGAGGAAAAACATATTAAATAACTTGGCATAGTTAGATAATGAAATAAAAAATACATAATTTGATGTTTTAAGATGTACTACATTGTTAAATTTTCACTAGTAATACCACAAGAGGTTAAATTATTTTTTCGAGCTCCTGAATATTTTGAAAATAATCCCGAGTCGAAGACGAGCGAGAAAAAGTTTCCCGATTTGATTAAGTAAAAAAATACACCAAATAGTGTTTAAAATAATTTTAACAACGATAACTACCCACTACAATTTGTAGGAAATTGTAATTTTATTTCGTAATTGTCAAAAAAAAGTCTGTCATTATGTCAAAAACTTTCCACTATAATTTGCTGTTGGTTACCCACATAGAGGGAAAATTTTCTAAAAAAGATATGTAACAAATTTTTGTAAGGTAACCACACCATACCGGTATCACAGCATAATTAAGAAAGAGCACCACGATTTCATGAATTGGCGGGATATGATCTTGTCTCCTTTATTTAAATTTTAATGGTTTCGTGTGCGTTTCTTTCGTGTTTTGTGCTTAAAATTATTAAAGGAGCCGCCAGGGAGAGATCGTACTGCCTGTTAGTTATGCTGTGCCACAAGTAAATATGTTACATGGTTAGCTAGTAAAAACTCATTTTGATTGGTTTAAAAAGTACTATCTGCTAGTGTGAAAATTTCAGCTTAATCGCCCATTGGTGGTATTGTAATAGTCGAATTAATTAAATCCAAGATAATTGATCTAGATATTTTCAAATCACGGACTTTAAACTTCTGTATTTAACGGTTGCTGATTTTGCGTATTAAAGTGGTTACCTAACTTCTTAACTAGTTAATAACAAGTTGGTAAAATATAAATATTTAGCTTGAAAGTTAAATTTGTAATCTTATAAATTACATAAATTAAATAACAGTTAACGCAGTCACTGGATGAGTCACAATTACATAATTAAAAAAAGAGATAAAATTCTTAAATTTCAACTTTGTTGTCATTGATTACTACCTTCTTATATCAAACAAAATTTTAGGTCAAAAATGCGTGTATCTTACGCTGTCATAAGTGCATGTTTTATTATTTTTAGTTTTAAAAATGGTTTATTTTCAGAGAATATACGTTCGCCACATCGTTATTTCTCGGAAAATGACTTTAAGTTACAAATTTTAAATTTTACTTGGGTTTTAAACACCACAGAAGATTTTTTCCAAAACAAATTTAATGGCCTTATAAAAGAAGCCAAAATATTTGTTTTTAAGACATGTAAAGCTAAGGTTACACATACAGCTACTTTTGCTGCAGTGCATCATCAGAAACAGGGTGATATAAAAGTAGCTTGTCGAAATTACCCGACAACCACAAAAGTAGCATGAGCAAGTATGTTGCATTGCAGTATTTTTTTACTGCCAATTTACAAACTTGATGCTGCCGCCCAAGTAGTTGTGTTAAACGCCATAAATCTAACTTGCGAACGGGAACTGCAACAGCAGCGCGAACAAAACGTCAAGCTTATAAGTACCGACGTCTGAGAAGAATTTTTTGGGGTTGCAAGGCTGCAAAAAATATTTGTTTGGTTGAAACTTTTGCAGCGGTTGCGTTCACAATACCTATTTACGTTTCGAAAATTCAAAAGTAAATAATATTGTTGCGATAATTGGTTTGGTAAATAATATAATGTAAAATTAGTCCAGTCCAGATATTCGTTAACGACAATAATGAAATAGGAAAAAATCTAATATGAAAATAAATTTTAAACCTTATCCTTAAAGTATATAATTGCTTGAAAGTTATATTATGCAGTTCTCAAAGGCAGCTGTAGCTGAAAATACTGCAACTGCGAGTTACTTTCTTCGTTTGTGTAAACACAGTACGAAACTTTTGCAGTTGCAGTCTCAGAATTGCGCATCAAAAGTAGCTGCGTGTTACCTTATCTCTAGTAAGTATAAACTTAACAGGTCAAATAATGCATATTTATGTACGAATTAATTTTAAACAGTTGTTTATTATACAGTTTGGCTGCCGTAAAGTTGCCTTTTATGTACTAGTAAAATAAAATTAGTCTTTATTTTACACTTTTTTATAATATCCGAAACTACGGTAGAAATATTTTTCTACAACTTTATTATTAACATACACAACATAATACTAAAATGAATATTACCTAATTATTATCTTAAATAGAAATTATTAATATTTATAACGGATTTAGATATTCTGATATGGTCATATGGTACATTCTACAATATTTCGTCGAACCCAGCCATAAATAAGTTGCAGGTACAGGTCCTGATTACCTACTAATATCAATAGTTTAAGTTAGATATTTTGGATGCTTAATAACACCCATGAAAATACCTTGACAAACTCCAAACGACTGATGAACTAAGAAGAAAAGACTCTGCTTTATATTAAACACCTGCAATTTGCCTTTAACCTAGATAATATACCAAAAAGTAGGTACTTACAATAATAAATAAATGAGATTTTAAGTCCAGACCTACATGCGGGTAACCCAAAGTTTATTGAGTGTTACAACTAACAGTAGCAGGTAAAACTGGAAATCAACGAATTATTGTGGAATGTACTGTACCTATAATTTTGAATATTTCTTTTTAATGCATTCCTGCTGTCATTGCCTGACAATGACAGCAGCTGATCTGGTATACAGAGTACCTACAGAGGTTTTGGAATGTAACGAAACAAAACTTTAAAAGTTATTAGGATCCCGCTTATTATGTAAACGTATATAAAATCTTGTATGTTATACGTACATAAACATGACTTTATTGGTCTCGTAAGTTTATAGCCTCGCTCGCTAACTCGCTCGATCATGAAAGAAAACTCACCCAATAAAGCCATGCTTTATGTAAATATAACATAAAGAGCTATTACCTATGTCAAATTTATTTTTTTATGTTTAAAAATTAAAACGTTGCAGCGGGGAACCAAATCTGAGAACCACTTGGTGTAGTTGACAAATTAAAAAAATCTTTATTAATGCTTTGTAAAAACAAAAATCTAAAATATTAGGATGGTGGAAAATTAAAAAGAAATTGAACAAATCTAATAACCAGTTTGAAGTCATTTTTATAAATATTGGGTAAATATGATTTAGATTTTGAAAGCGGGACCAGCTATGAATGCACAAAACATTTTTTTACGATTAATTTCTTTTTCAAGAAAAAGCAAAACAAAAATTATTTTATAAAATCAAAATAACGTTAGGCATTCAATAATTTTAAAATTCTCTCCGCGACACAGTGTCTTTTGTAAGACAAAAAAAAAAGAAATTACAGAAAATAAGTACCTAAAAAATAATTAAAAAAAGTAAATAAATGTATATCATCAAATACCGCCCTCGTTTTGCAAAAAACGCGCGAATTATTTTCTATAAACACATTGTTTTTAGCACTACCAACTAAATACACAATGCGTCAGACAAAGAGAAACATATTTTTCCGAGCGGTTCGAGCGACTTTTTAAAACACCGAGACTATTTTTAACGGCTAATGCATGTTCGCGACCTTCACACAACTACTTTATACCTACACCTACTAAGATTAGTCACCTTAATTACCTTTAATCAGTTTAAAGGAAAACTTTTAATTTAATACAAAACTCACTATTAAAGTCACCACCACTATTCGTTAAAAACTAAGTCAGTTTAAATTTAAACCAGTGAGCCGTTAGATTAAATCTTTCTCGTTATCATAAACATATGAATCACTCTGATTTAGCAACTAGAATGTGACTACTAACAAAATTTACTAGGAATTTAACATTTTATCTACATTCTTGTAATTCGAATAGTTTTCGAGATCATCATGGTCAGCACGGATGCTGTCAGACTTTCAAATCGGTTTTGTTTTGCATCGAGTCTCGTATTTTGTTGGTAAAGGTGATGTTGATTGACCTAGAACATGTTTAGTACGGAGACCAAGGTGGTTTTCTTGGTGTTTAACAGTTTTTTACTAAATTTTACCTGTTACAATAAAATGTATGTTTTATATTAAGAATCAGAGGACTTTTATGCTAAAGCAAAGATTATATTATTAGCAGTGGCGTAAATTGACTACAAAAAGTGGAGGTCCGAAAATTTAATAAAATAATCATTGGTGACTGCAGGATTTTCATTTTTTTTTATCTAAAAAGTGAGACATGGGACCACACCCAGAGCTGTCAAAGCACACCTTAATAGTACTTCAAGTACAAGTACCTACCAAGTTTATAACTTTTTAAAAAAATACTTCAAGTACAAGTAAAAGTGCTCGTTAAAATGTACTTGCTTTTCCAAGTAAATTTAAAAAGTAGTTGAAGTACTTCCCAAGTATTTTACTTAAAGTGAAACAAATTACTTGAAGTAAAACAAAGTACTTGAAGTAAACCAAAGTAACTAAAGTAAATAAAAGTACTAAAAATAAATGTAGTTTTACTTGACTAGCATTTTATTTAATACATCAAGTTAAATGATGTATGTAAAATGTATTAGCGCAAAAGAAAATTTATACTTTGATAATATAACGATTTACCTTATCTGCAAAGTCTGTTATTGTGATGTATGTATTGAGATTTTTAGCAAAGTTTTCTTTTAGGAAAATTTTTCGGGATTGGAGATCCAATAAATTTTTTTAGTTAGATCCGAATGCAATTTTTATTTTATATTTTAAAACCTTATGACCTTCCAAGACTATTGATCAACCCAATATTTTCTGCAGTTTTACCGTTTTAATACATCTTAATAATTCTCTAACAACAAACGTATGTTAAACTAATGCACGTACGCTAGTCATAAACCTTTAAGTATTATATAAGTATTAATTACAACAAATTGGTTCCGATTAAAAAAAATAAACCTAGTAGAAGAGTTTAAAGAGAAGAACGTGGCGAGATAATGATTGTGAAATAAACTTTTAAATACAGGTAACTTTAAATGGAGTTAGAAACAAATAAAAAATATTTTACAAAACTTTTTAAACTATACTTCAAGTCCAAAATTTCTGTCAATGACGCATCGCTCGCTTTTAGAGTGCCCCGGGTTGTGTGGGGTCAGGGGAATCAATTCCAGTGGCGTATGCATTTTAGAAAATAAATGATAAAATTTCGTCAAAACATGAAAATATTTTTTACAAGCAAAAGTTATTTTCTCACATTTTCATCAACTCTTTAAATTAGTAACAAGCCTATATTATTTTGGTATTATTCGAAATAATGGAAAATGTATTTTTTTTGCTTAATTTTGCACACCTCCTATTTTGAGGTCATAGAACACAAATTTGAGTTTTTTTGGCGACTTTTGAACGTTTTTCCAAAAAAAAAACATTTTTTACTTTAATTTTACCTTCTCTAATTTTATGTTGCTACATGAAAAAATAATAAAATTTTAGTCTTAACATAAATTAAAAAAGATGTAAAAGCAGAACGATAGACAATCCAAGTTACACCGACTTGCCAATTCACCACCGATCTTGCAATCTCAATATTAAATACGATATTCACACGCATTGCTTCATCAAAAATATCCACTATATAAGGAACACGAAAGCTCTGAGATCATCAGCTTGTAGAATCCAATAACTATTTCGGGTCTTTCGTGTTCCATATTTAGGATTTCCATATCGCGAATATTTTTGATCAAACATTGTGGGTCGAGCGAAGCAAGGTTCGCATACCTTATAAAAATGTCATAAAGAAACTATTACAACCTGGTAACAGGTCAACATTTTTAAATTTCGAGTTGAATTCGGACGTAAACGTTTTACCTACTTTTTAATGAAAAATAAGGTTTTTCCTTACTTTAAGTGTTTTTTTAATATTAACCTAGTATGAGTTTTTAAATATGTTTTCGTGCAAATGACAGAATTTAAAGGAATATGTCGTAAAATGGAATTAAACAATTCAATTATTATTATTTTTAAATACTATAAGAGGCAGCCAAAAAAACAGCCTCTGATTCATGTTTAACAATCGAAAAGTAAAAAGTGTGCAAAAAAATAGCGAAAAAATCGCATTTTCCAGTATCCGCATAATTACTAATATTGATTTTTTTGCCTTTTAAAACTCTAAATACCGTACGCGAATTAACTTTTGTTAAAGTTGCACATATCTCTGCAGCATCCAAAGTGGTTAGTTCTGGATTTCGTTCCCGAATCCCATGGTAAACATTTTTAACCATTATTCGTTCTTTTAACGTTAACTGAGTTTTTTTATAGGCGGATAACTAGTTAAAGGTTGGTTAATATTCATAGTTTACAGAATTAGAAGCACTTAACAACACTAAATCTTTATTACAATTATATACACTAAATAAGATAAACTATTATAAAATTGGCACAAAACAATATCTATATACTACAATTATTAGAAATTTATAATATTTAGAAAATACCCTGTATAGCAATTAAAATTTAAACTTACAAAATCTGTCCATAATCAATAATAACTAAATAAAATCATCGAACAGCACGAAAACCCTGTCGATACGCTTATTTTCAAGTCTCTTCAAGTTGTAAACTAAGGAATGTGTGTTGCCACTTTTATTGACTTCCCGATAACAATGATTTCAATACATATTGGCGTGCTATTTTAAGTGCGATCGCTGGCTGGTGTTTTATTTTCGCGAATTATGACAACGTGGCGATGAAACTTTTGGCCGGTTCACTGTTATTTGAGCGGAAAAGTATATCATAGGCTTAAAAATCATTTACTAGTGTAAGATTTTTATTCAGCCGCTTCGTCGGTTGGGTGGCCGGTATTAAATGAGTCACTGACAGAAATTTTGGACTTTAGGTATAGCATTTATATAATATTTTAATGTTTTTTAAAGTACCTATAATATTAGAGGTATTTAAAAATAATTGTTATTTTATCATTCTTGGTGCCGATAACAATTGATTTGGGAGCTATGATGTATTAGAGTCAGCAACCATTGGGCGATCTTCTTGTTCTAACCTGTTTGCTCGATTAACTAACGTGAATAAATTGGCGTACTTAATTGATTTATGTTTACTTCAACTACTTCTTATTTACTTAAAGTACTTTTTTTACTTCAAGTACTTAGAAGAATAGCTACTTCAAATAATTTACTTGGTCAAATCAAGTAAAAGTTTAAGCATTTGAATATAAATTAAGCAAGTACAAGTACTTTCTGATAAAAATTACTTAAAGTAAAATACTTCAAGTACAGAAAAGTACTTGAAGTAAAATTTTACTTTAAGTACTTCAAGTTTTGACAGATCTGCCCACACCAAATATATACTAGATGCTTTGCCTCAAGGGGAACGCTTTGGTAAAAAAATTAAGTTTTGGAATTTGCGAAAAAAGGATAATTTTTTTTTGTACCCTTCTCCGCCCTGATAAAAAAGGAATGAATTTCAAAAGCAAATTTTCAATTTTTTTTTTGGCAAACTTTTATTGTCAGATCCCAAATTTACCCCAAATATCTGTATTGTTCTTCTGATATTTTTGCAAAAGAAAATCGTTGAGTAAAAAAAAATCAACTGGCTTTTAGAAAAACAGTTTATTTTGCAAAGTATGGGATTTAACGATGAAATTTAATTAAATTCACAAAAATTACAGATAAAAGATTTGCTTTTAAGAAATATTTTTTGTCTGGAGGGGGGAACTAAAATAATTAAGTTTTTTTCGCAAATTCCAAAATGATTTTTTTTACCAAAGTGTTTCCTTTTATGCAAATAGCATCTGGTACTCGGCATAAAAAACGGTCCGCAGTTTACACAATAATTAACGTATAGTATAATATACATTTTTGATGTAGAATTGAATAAATAGTCCAAATTTGGCAAAATATACAAAGTGTTCCATTAAAAAAACGTACTTAACGATGAAAACTCTGTTTTCAGGACACCCGGTATATTTACCAATACTGTTTATTTTGTATCATGTACCGGAGGAGCGATATTTAGTGTATAAATAGAGCTAGGGTGCCCCAGCTTACATTTGGTGTGGCTCCCATGTCTTATTTGCTAAATAAAACACCTTGAAAATCCTGGAGCCGCCACTGAATATATTAATTATAAATAAAAATTAATTATTTCCAAAAATTATTTAATTTTTCAAAAAGTGGAGGGACCTGGGCCATTCCTGTCCCCCACAAGCACACGCTACTGATGATCATGTATACGATGGAGGTTCATATATTATCCAAACTTGTATTTTTAGAACGAAATAAATGGCTCTACCCCTGGTAGCAATTTCTCTCCATGTTCTTATGATGGGATATCTAGTCATTTTATTTGTTTTTACTTAGTACTTGTCAAAATAACCGAGCAGGTAGTTTATGTTTCCGGTGCGCAAAGCTTAATGGTTATACTTTTTGTGAATAAGGGTGCCAAACTAAGGAAGACTTCAAGCAAAATACGGACAATCCACCATATCAAAAACCGAGGTTTTTATTTGATGTAAAAACCTTAAACAGCACCGGTCGAATTTTCCAATTTTTCCCCAACCGAGACATACAAAATCAATCAAATCAAATCAATCAAAGAACTTCTGACCTTAAAATATAGTCAAAGCTCCTTATTCGCGCTTTCTTCATTCGCGTTTTCACTATTCGCTTATTAAAAATGCGACCCAATTCCTGTATTGCGGCTAAATATTTCTTTATTCGATCTAATCGGTACATCGGTACATACACTTTGATAAAAAGGATTCCAATATGAAAGTATCCAACCTAATATCCTTTGTAAACGCGTCGTTAAATGGACTAATAGCCGAAATTGCGAATGGAATAGGACGAGATGGGTTCGTACAGATAGAATCAAGTGACATTCAGAAATTGCTTGAATCGCAAGATGAAGATTTGACTGAAACCGACTTGGAGGAAATGTTAAATTCACAGCCTATTAAAGAAGAGGCTTCAACAAGCACGGGAAACGTGAAATTTTATTTTGAAAAATCTTAGTAAAGGTTTAAGAATGGCAAATAGGCTTTGTATTTTCTTTATGAAAATTGATCCGTCCATGGAACGAAGTTTATTTTTAAGAGGCAAATTGCTAATGCCACTGCTGAATATCTAATTGAAGGAGCTTTTAAAAACTGCCAAGCAAAAAAATTACAAAATTTTTTAAACCTGAAGATAATAATTAAACAATATGGTAAAAAACTTCAATTAAGTTCATATTTTTATATACTTGTTTTTTATTTTGTCACCTATTATAGGAACGTATCCCCTATAATCCCATATAAATTACCATTCCATATTCACGGTTTCTGTATTCGCTGCATATTTACGGAACATATTCTCCGCGAATAACGAGCTTTTACTGTATTCCAAAAATTACAGATCGGTGTTAATAGCATCAAGAAAATTATCTACCTAGAAGTATCCCCTATAATCCCATATAAATTACCATTCCATATTCACGGTTTCTGTATTCGCTGCATATTCACGGAACATATTCTCCGCGAATAACGAGCTTTTACTGTATTCCAAAAATTACAGATCGGTGTTAATAGCACCAAGAAAATTATCTACCTAGAAGTATCCCCTATAATCCCATATAAATTACCATTCCATATTCACTGTTTCTGTATTCGCTGCATATTTACGGAACATATTCTCCGCGAATAACGAGCTTTTACTGTATTCCAAAAATTACAGATCGGTGTTAATAGCATCAAGAAAATTATCTACCTAGGAGTATCCCCTATAATCCCATATAAATTACCATTCCATATTCACAGTTTCTGTATTCGCTGCATATTTACGGAACATATTCTCCGCGAATAACGAGCTTTTACTGTATTCCAAAAATTACAGATCGGTGTTAATAGCTTCAAGAAAATTATCTACCTAGAAGTATCCCCTATAATCCCATATAAATTACCATTCCATATTCACGGTTTCTGTATTCGCTGCATATTTACGGAACATATTCTCCGCGAATAACGAGCTTTTACTGTATTCCAAAAATTACAGATCGGTGTTAATAGCACCAAGAAAATTATCTACCTAGAAGTATCCCCTATAATCCCATATAAATTACCATTCCATATTCACGGTTTCTGTATTCGCTGCATATTTACGGAACATATTCTCCGCGAATAACGAGCTTTTACTGTATTCCAAAAATTACAGATCGGTGTTAATAGCATCAAGAAAATTATCTACCTAGAAGTATCCCCTATAATCCCATATAAATTACCATTCCATATTCACGGTTTCCGTATTCGCTGCATATTTACGGAACATATTCTCCGCGAATAACGAGCTTTACTGTATTCCAAAATTACAGATCGGTGTTAATAGCATCAAGAAAATTATCTACCTAGGAGTATCCCCTATAATCCCATATAAATTACCATTCCATATTCACGGTTTCTGTATTCGCTGCATATTTACGGAACATATTCTCCGCGAATAACGAGCTTTTACTGTATTCCAAAAATTACAGATCGGTGTTAATAGCACCAAGAAAATTATCTACCTAGAAGTATCCCCTATAATCCCATATAAATTACCATTCCATATTCACGGTTTCTGTATTCGCTGCATATTTACGGAACATATTCTCCGCGAATAACGAGCTTTTACTGTATTCCAAAAATTACAGATCGGTGTTAATAGCATCAAGAAAATTATCTACCTAGAAGTATCCCCTATAATCCCATATAAATTACCATTCCATATTCACGGTTTCTGTATTCGCTGCATATTTACGGAACATATTCTCCGCGAATAACGAGCTTTTACTGTATTCCAAAAATTACAGATCGGTGTTAATAGCATCAAGAAAATTATCTACCTAGGAGTATCCCCTATAATCCCATATAAATTACCATTCCATATTCACGGTTTCTGTATTCGCTGCATATTTACGGAACATATTCTCCGCGAATAACGAGCTTTTACTGTATTCCAAAAATTACAGATCGGTGTTAATAGCACCAAGAAAATTATCTACCTAGAAGTATCCCCTATAATCCCATATAAATTACCATTCCATATTCGCGGTTTCTGTATTCGCTGCATATTTACGGAACATAGTCTCCGCGAATAACGAGCTTTTACTGTATTCCAAAAATTACAGATCGGTGTTAATAGCATCAAGAAAATTATCTACCTAGAAGTATCCCCTATAATCCCATATAAATTACCATTCCATATTCACGGTTTCTGTATTCGCTGCATATTTACGGAACATATTCTCCGCGAATAACGAGCTTTTACTGTATTCCAAAAATTACAGATCGGTGTTAATAGCATCAAGAAAATTATCTACCTAGAAGTATCCCCTATAATCCCATATAAATTACCATTCCATATTCACGGTTTCTGTATTCGCTGCATATTTACGGAACATATTCTCCGCGAATAACGAGCTTTTACTGTATTCCAAAAATTACAGATCGGTGTTAATAGCTTCAAGAAAATTATTTATTTCCATCTGCACTACCCACAAGTATAAGAAGGATGGGTTCCCAAATTGCTGAATTTAGAAAAAACAGCTGAATAAAGACCTGCCATCTGTAATGACTCCTAAAATTCTCTCTGGTTTTTATTTAAACATCTCAAGAGCTCTTAGTAAATAAATATAACCACCATTAGTTACATATATCGACTACAAAAAGTGGGGGATTCAAATGTTTAATTCAAAAGTTTAATGACTAAAGCTAGCTAAAAAATCAAATTACCTTTTTAAATTATTTAATATTTTTTAAAAAGTGGTCCCCAGCGTATACGTGACTGATCACAAGAGTTTGTAATATGAAATTCAATATGAAGTAGAGTAAATTTTTGTCGCAAGATTCCACAAGAAACACTAAACTCAACAAGTGGCAATAAATGAAGGCATTTTGTTTTGTATAAAGTGAACTGAAATCCAAAACATTACACATTTTATTAAATCCGCCAATCTTTGCTCCAAAGTTTTATTTAAAATATAAAAAGAACATACCTTCTTTGAAGTAAGTTTATCTTCTCTGACCTACTAAAGACTTTGAGGCATAATAAGAAAACCGTAATCACTCAAGTCAAAGACTCTAGAATAAAAGAAAATCTTTTACCGTCTGCTAAGATTATAAGGCTAATAGTTCCACAAAGACTTATTAATTAAGGGAACGAATTTGGGTTTTTTAAATTTAATATTAATTGCAAGTGTCTGTGGGAATTATTGGATTTATTTTAAAATACCACTTAACTCTAAAAGTTTTAATATAATAATTATATAATATTTATTTAATAATACTAAAGATTTTTTTATATATCCAATATATACAATCAATAAAAACGTTTAAAAAATATGTTCAGTTTTTGAATAAAAATGCCTGGGTTGTCAGAATATTAATGATATGAAAAATAATGATAAAATTAGCGAAAGCGTAGGACTTCCCTAGAAGGACTAGGTTGTTATTTTTTTCAATTCAGACTTTAAACTCTAAACTTAAACTTTAAACTCTAAATTTAGGCTATAAAGACTCAATTTAGATAATAAAGTCTGAATTTAAATTTTAAAGATAAATTGGGAAAAATTAAATCAAACTTTAAACTCTGAATTTAGAGTTTTAACTTTTAATTTAGGCTTTAAAGACTGAATTTAGATATTAAAATCTGAATTCAAAGCTTAAAGTCTGAATTAAAAAAATTACATCGGACTTTAAACTTTTGGATTTAAACTTTAGACTCTGGATTTAGGCTTTAAAGAATGAATTTAGGTATAAAAGTCTTAATTTAAAGCTTAAAGTCTGAATTGGAAAAAATTACATTAGACTTTAAACTCTGAATTCAGACTTATATTTCTGAATTCAGATTTTAATCTTTGAATTCAGACTTTAAACTTCAAATTCAAATTTTAAGCTCTAAATTCAAGAATTAAAATCCGAATTTAGTGATTAAAGTCTGAATTCAGAGTTTAAAGTTCGAATTGGAAAAATTATATCATCCAAATACAGATTTTAAACTCCAATTCAATGGTTAAAATCTAAATTCAATGAATAAAGTCCGAATTCTGAGTTCAAAGTCTGAAATAGGGAAAAATTGCACCCTGGCCCTTGTACGCGTTCCAAATTTTGGTTTTTCTCATACAACGTTTCAAACATCATCTTCATTTGGGCAGATGTAAAAGTGGGAGTAAGTTTGACTCGTAGTTGTTTCCATGAGTCCCCCTCCATTCGAAAGAGGTGTTGGCTTAGTACATCATTTTTATGATTGTAAAAACCTAAGTTGGCTCATTTTGACGTCAGTTAGTACTGCTTACAGAACCGTATTGCAAATAGCGCTTGGACTATAAGAGATCTATTTTATCCCAAAGAATCGTAGCTCTGCACATCTGCCATAAACCTATGGGCTTTTTACGTTTTGTTAAAGTTTTTTTTTGCAAATAAAAGGATGTGAAGATAAATACTTAATAAACTGATGCAGTTTGCGTTGTAGAAAAAAAAATAATAAAATAAACGGGTACGGATAGATCTAGAACGGAAAAGCATAAATGAATGTAGAATGATGCTGTATAAGTTTTACGCATCTCTGTCATTACGCTTTGGTGCACTAAGTGCCTACTTTATATGCATTTAAAAAGTGCCTTGAAAATGTATCGCTAAGTGAAAAAGATTTATTTCATTTACAATTTAACATACGAAAAAAATGTTTCTAAAATTAACTTTATATATATAAATTATAACAAATTTTCCGTTTTTTTTTGGGGTATTTTTTTGTGAGTTTTTCGTAATTGAAGTCTGTTTATTTGGGGTTAGGAAGCTTTCCTAATGTAATAGCTCTCGATTCGTACTTAAAAAAAATATATTGGTGCTCCCATCAGATATTAATTACTGGAACTTAGCCATAGCATGTAAATTATAAATCACTTTTCTTTATTTTTCAAAACGAGTATTATCGTAATTTAAATTTATTTTTTAATTTTACTTTTGACTAATATAATTTCGTACTCATTGCCTGCAGGGTCAATGTTCACTGGTTTTCTGTTAAAAGCAATGTTATTTAAGTTATCCTAAATAAACTGAAAAAAACTGGATTAACATCACAAAAAGCAGCTAATCTGACGGAAATAATAAACTCAAAGTGTGTTTTGTTTTAACTCGCAAGAATTTAAACGGGTATATATTTGAATATGATACAAAACAATCAAAAAATGAAGAACTTAATTTATCTTCATATTTGCTTTTCTAAAAATTTAATATTAATCCAACTTTCTCATTGCTTTAAATATTTACATAGACCCATAGCCTTCGCTTCTTATATATATATATATATATATATATATATATATATATATATATATATATATATATATATATATATATATATATATATATATATATATATATATATATATATATATATATAATCAGGAAGTGGTGGACCCCCATTTATTGCTTTAAATATTCAAATTGGAAAAAAATGTTTTATACAAAAATATTTTGGTTTTTGCTGCTCTATATTTTGCGAATAACGTTATGTATACAGGGTGAATCAAAAAGCCCGTACAAAGACAAAGTTTATTTTTTTAAATGACTTCCTATATTTTTTGTTAAATTTTTGTTTTCTACATAAAATTCTAGATATTTTTTATCTAGCATATCATATCCCTATATTCAATTCTTTACGAGATATTTTCATTTAAATACAAATTTAGAGTGAAAAAATCCGCTCATCTTTAATGATGTTCTACGTTTCTATGGTTTTAGCGATGTTTGTAGAGTGACAAAACAGCCATAGTAATAATAATTAATAAGTAATAAGATATCACATGACGAGTATAAATAGGTAAAACCTTAAACAAACAAAAAACGACTAAAACAATTTTTTTCCAGATTGATAAAACTGTCATTTTGACATTTTTATTAATCTCCATAGCATATATGGTTATTATGCAACTCTCAAAAAACCGCTGAAACCATAGAAACGTAAAACAACCTTAAAAGATGAGCGGATTTTTTCATTCTAAATTTGTATTTAAATGCAAATATCTCGTAAACAATTGAATATAGGGATATAATGTGTCATTTAAAAAATATCTAGAATTTTTTGCAGGAAACAAAAATGTGGGAGAAAATATAGGAAGCCATTTAAAAAAAATAATTTTGTCCTTGTACAGGCTTTTTGATACACCCTGTATACATAACGTTATTCGCAAAATATAGAGCAGCAAAAACCAAAATATTTTTGTATAAAACACTTTTTTCCAATTTGAATATTTAAAGCAATAAACGGGGGTCTCACTTCACAGACTTGTTATATATATATATATATATATATATATATATATATATATATATATATATATATATATATATATATATATATATATATATATATATATATATATATATATATATATATATATATATATATATATATATATATATATATATATATATATATATATATATATATATATATATATATATATATATATATATATATATATATATATATATTAATCCTAAAATAGGTTTTCAAACTTTTAACAACTTTTTTTAATCCCCATAATTTTAATAAACAGCTTTAATTTTATTTTTAAATATCGCCATACAAAAACTTGAAAATACATTTTAATTTCTAAAGACCAAAACATACAGACAAATCTAAAAGGAATTTAAAAAAATTGCCTAATTGATTCAAAAAGAATCATAATTTTACGTTTGTCTCTTAAGTAAACTAAATAAATTTAAGATGGGTACCTTAAAAATCACTAAAATGTACAGCAAAGAAAAATAGTGCCTACCGTATTCTTGTTTTTCTTAAAAAAAAACAGCAATTTTTAAAAATCAAAAAGTGCGGGTGGTCAGATACAAATATTTAAAAATTATTGCCTAAAATCAAAATACATCCCAAATAAAATTCAAGAAATTTTTTGATTTTTACAATTTAAAAACAAAACGATCGGCGAAAAAAAAAACGTTACTTACTAGAATAATAATTGGTGATGTTTTCCATCTCTAATGCGCTCCCTAGGCTCGCCCCTTAAATTGCCTCAATCATTTATCGGCCTGACATGTCAGGCATTTTAAGGAAAAAAAAATATTGGTCTGTTTCAAAAGCCTTAAAAAAATAGCGTAAAGTATTTGTCGATAACTGGTCTTTAAAACACTTGCTCTATTTCGAGAACTCTGGCGACGTCGTCGTGCTCAAAAAATCGAGCGTGTTTTGAAGATCTCAAAATCCACTTTTCTTTTAATATACTAATTCTTAGGGGGTTATTCTTTACGCAACATAGAGAAAAAAATGACGCCTATGAAGGTCAAGAATATTTATTTTGTGAGACGGAAGGGAACCTTCACTTTCAATAACCTTATGTTTAATATTTATTTTATATGTAACAAGATAAGACTTTAGAAAATAAAAAATGTTGATAGCTTCGAAAAGACCCAAGGAGCAACAAGTTATGGGGCGGAAAAATAGAAAGAACCCGGCTGTCGGGGAATAAACCGCCCCTTAAATTGCCTCAATCATTTATCGGCCTGACATGTCAGGCATTTTAAGGAAAAAAAAATATTGGTCTGTTTCAAAAGCCTTAAAAAAATAGCGTAAAGTATTTGTCGATAACTGGTCTTTAAAACACTTGCTCTATTTCGAGAACTCTGCGACGTCGTCGTGCTCAAAAATCGAGCGGGTTTTTGAAGATCTCAAAATCCACTTTTCTTTAATATACTAATTCTTAGGGGTTATTCTTTACGCAACATAGAGAAAAAAATGACGCCTATGAAGGTCAAGAATATTTATTTTGTGAGACGGAAGGGAACTTTTACTTTCAATAACCTTTATGTTTAATATTTATTTTATATGTAACAAGATAAGACTTTAGAAAATAAAAAATGTTGATAGCTTCGAAAAGACCCAAGGAGCAACAAGTTATGGGGCGGAAAAATAGAAAGAACCCGGCTGTCGGGGAATAAACCACCCCTAATAATTCAGCCTGACGCCATGGTATTGGAGCTGGTGATTGTCTTGCAGTGAAGTCACAAAGTGGAAATGAATTAAGTAACCTCTAAGATGTCAGATTTAAAAGTAACTGTGGACAGTATAGTCACGGTAGAATTAAATAAGCGGTAGCGTCCCCCCACGAAATGCGTGTTCGCCGACACCGCTGCGTGAAGTTTAAAAGCGGTTCAACCCAGTTTTCTCAGTGAATGGGGTTTAAAATTTAGTGAGTTTTACCCCGTACGTGTATACCAGGGCGAAGTAATAATATTTTTGTGAATAGTATATTTTTTTTAGGCAATGGTTGCTTTTTGTGCAGTGATAACTTTTTTAGTAAAATTGATGGTACAAACTCTTTTTTTAGTTTCCCCAAAAAGATCCTCTCAGGTATGAATAAACATTATTTAGGATTAAAATAAAACCCTATTTGTTTTTCAAAAAAAAAAAATAAAATTTTACGATCGATACATTCAGACCTATTCTTTTTTTAACCTTTTGTTAATGATAAAATAAAAAATTTAAAACTTTAATTTCCCAATAATAGCATAAGGGTAAACCAAAAATTAAATAATTTGTTTATTTAATTAAACCAAACGACATCAATTCTAGAGAAAAAAAAAAGTGTTTTTTTTGATCTGAAGAAAATGGGGATTTAAAACTATGGGATCGTATAAAAAAATATATCCTAATGTGATAATCTACAAAATTGACGAGTTAAAACCATGAATTATTTTAGACCGTACATATTATTATGCGCAGTAATAAAATCTAAGTAGGAAAATAGGCAAAATGTTTGCCGAAATTTTTTCACCACTTTCAATTGCAATTAAAAGAAAATTTTTTTCGCTCTTTTGTGTGAACAGAAAAAAAAAACTGAATTTGTTCAATCACAGATATTCACACTTTAATAATAATGAATGCTATTTAAAAATTAGAATATGTGCAATACATTTTGGTCAAGTATTTCTCAATTTTGAAGAACCGGATTAAATCTGATGCCATTCCAACACTACATTTACCCATTAATAATAAGTCAGTTTTAAATTCGCAACTCAAACACTACTTCTAGAAAAGGTTAACGCATCTACAGTTTCTTTAATTGATCAAAAAAAAACTCGAAAAAAGAGTAGTGATATTGCTATTCAAATTAATCAAAATACTTTACAAGATACTTTAGAAAAAATAAAATAGAAACTAAAATAAAAGCATGCCAAACCACCAGCATCTCATCCGATAGTCGAGAAAACGAAAGCTGAAGAGCAAAATACACGAGTTAGAAAAACAAGTAAAAATTACACGTAAAGAGGAAGATATTACCCTAGAGGACTTTCACGTTTTTTTAAAAAAAATTCCCAGAAAAAATTTGTTACTTTCTTTTCAGCTCAGTTAAATTTACTAAATAAACTTTTCAGGTGCTCGTTACACAAATGAAATTAAACAGTTTGCGCTTTTTTTATTTTCTATATTCATTATATAACATTAAAAACAACATTTAGACTTCCATCAAAAGAACTTTGGAGAAATTACAATGTTTATTTATGGCTGGAGATTAACTATTTCGTCCCTTTTAAATTTGTGGAAAATATTAAAGGAAAAAATTATTCATTTTTGCTAACACGCCATTTAAACCAAGACTGCTTGGAAAATTTTTTGGGAAGATTCGAAATGCTTGCGGAATTCAAAACCCAAAAAAGATTCAGTTTTCTAGAGCATTTAAAAATTGTTTGGTTTGAATTATCTCGAAAATTTGAGGGCACAAACTGTCTAAATGATATGAATGAAATTTTAATGAATGTTACTCCACATCTTTTAAAAAAATGTAAAATTTTAATTACGAGTAGTTCGCCTCCAACTAATTACTTGAAAGTTTATACGACAGATTATAAAATTTTGTAAATCTGAAGGAAACCTTTAATATATGTAGGGGATATTAAAGAAATTTTCAAAACAATATTCATGTTCTATATGTGAAAAATATGTGACAAAAAAAGACCTTCCGAGAAGCAACTACTTTTGTCGTAAAAAAACGAAAGAGCAAAGAAAAAAAACCCCTTACGGTGGTTTAAAACACCCCCCACTTCATTTGTGGATTTTCTAATATCGTTGGAGGATATATTTGTTCAAAAATTTAATGATTTAGCCGGAGTTCCTAATATAGGCAAACATTTAATGGACGAGTTTTCTAAGTTTAGTTTTTCTCATCCGTGTAATTTTTTTCTCTGCGTATTGTATTTTTTTTTTATATACTGGGGTAAGAATTTATTACACTCTAAAATTTGCCAACAGAGAAATCAAAAAAAAACAGAAAGCAAAAAAACAAATAACCAAATTAAATATTTTAAAAAATTTATAATTTTTTGTTAACAATTTTTAAAAAGTACTAGATACTTTAGTTTAGAGTTATAATAATTTGAGTTTGTATCTACTTCTGTTTTCAATTTCGATTTTTTTATTATTTTTTTAATATATCTATATTACAAACACTAAAATAAAGTTAAAATTTAAAAAAAAATTATTATTTATTTGTTTTAAGCTTTAACCCTTACACATTTTTAAGAACGTGTAGCATTTATACCCTAAATATCATTAATCTAAATATACATTAAAATAAAGTGTGCAATAGAGTGTACACACCTTATTAGTTAAAACTGATTGCATAATAATGCGATTAAAATTTACTAATTAAACGTCCCTTCGTATAAACGCTGCCCGACGATGGCAAAGCCGGGCATGTCGGCGCGCTTTTGATCGTAATAGTTTAAAGGATTTGAGCTGACTGTCGCTACTGTCTTGTTTCTTGTTATTTATACTGTGGTATAGTAGTCTTTTTTGATGTTACCTCGTACTTAAGCAGAACTGTTCTAGAATTTTGAAAAGTCGTAATAGCTTAATGCTATTTTCATTAAATAATGATTAAGAAAAGTATACTTGTTGTTTAATGTCTGGGCATTAAATTTCAAGCTTTATTAAATTTAATTTAAAGCCTTACCAAATGTTTGAAAATAAGACAAAGGTTGGTATGTTGATATATACTAGATGCTAATGGCTTCGAGGAGAATACTTGGTAAAAGAAAAAACATTTTGAAAAGGTAATTTTTTGGGTGCCCAAAAATCGAATATATATATATATATATATATATATATATATATATATATATATATATATATATATATATATATATATATATATATATATATATATATATATATATATATATATATATATATATATATATATATAAAAAAAAAAAAAGGGTTGTGATTTAATAACGGATAAATTCAAAAAAGGGGGGGGTTTTTTTTTAAAAAAATTAACCGATTTTATTTTTGGATCGGGCATATTTTGACATCAAATGTAGATATACGGGGGAAGAAAGTTTGACAGGAAAAATTTTTTTTCTTAAATGGAACCCCCATATTTTTTTTTTGTATTCTCGGAAAATTCTGGACACTTTTATGTATAATGTTATATACCTATCGTCAACCATTCACAATAATTACGTTTAAATTATAAACATAAATTGATTAATTACTTCCCCCATTTTTGAAAATTATTTTATCAAATGCGGGGAAAGGGGCCCCTTTTAAAAGGGGATCTCAAATCAATGAACCATTTATAACCAGTCATTTCGATTACCTATACCCCTCTTTGTGAATATTTGACAATACTTGAAATAAGTGTCAATTTTTAAAATTTTTTTTTCCCAATCGGAGGATGGGGAGATGTTGATCAAAAGGGCCCCCTAGATCACCGACCTTAACCATTGGATACTTTCTTTGGGGTTATATCAAAAATCAAGTAAAAAAAGATAAGCCACACGCTTGATATCCTCAAAGATCGCATTCATAATGCAATTAGGAATTTTTCCAGACACAGTTGAAAATGTACGCAAAATTTAACGATCCTTGTGCTGCAGAGCTGTTAATGGCGGCCACTTCCAGCATTTGATAAAAATAAAAATTTAAAAATGTGGAATGTAATTATTAATCAATTTATGTTGAAACAAAGTATTTTAATTATTATTTAAAAGTAATTATTTCGTAAACAGTTAAAGATAGGTATATGACATTATACATAAAACATGTCCAGAATTTTAGGAAATCCAAAGTGCTAAAATATACAGGGGGTTCCATTTAAGAAAAAAAAATTTTTTCCGTCAGACTTTCTTGCGACACCTGTATATCTACATTTGATGTAAAAATGCCCGATCCAAAAATAAAATCACGGGTCCAAGGTTATTTGAAAAAAAAAAACCTCCCCTTTTTTTTTTTTATCCGTTTTAAAACAATTTTTTTATATATATATATATATATATATATATATATATATATATATATATATATATATATATATATATATATATATATATATATATATATATATATATATATATATATATATATATATATATATATATATATATATATATATATATATATATATATATATATATATATATATATATAGATATACAGAACATATTTTAAAAACCCCCAAAGCCCCCAATTTTGAGAGAGAAAGAGTAAAATTTTAAATTTTCTTTGTTTGAAAGTTTTAGAAAAATATCAATATTTGAAATATCATCTAAATAATGCACCATAATTCATTTTAAAAACAATTAATTTTGAATACTAAAGGAAAAAAGATTTCCCCATTATTGAATTGCCATTAATCAAATTTACTGAGTTTTTCTCAAATGGAAATAGGAAGTTTCTTTTGGAATTCCAAAATTTGAACAAGAAGGATTGATTCGCAAGGATCAATTCTTACCCCAAATGTTAACCATGTTTTAAAGAAACATTATCAATATGGATAAAATTTCGTTTATATTTATAAGTAAAGTATAGGTATTTAATATCTTGCAAACAAAACGGATGAGCTTTTAAAATACTATTAAAAAATTAAGGTGACGATTAAAAAAATCATCGATAACATCATATTTAAAATTTGGGACATACTGTATAAATAAATATTCCTTTCATTGAAAAGAGCGCGAGTAAAAATACTAATCGACGGTTCCGAGCGTTTTTCCAGAAATTAACTTGTTTTTATTTAGTTTATTAACCGACTTCAAAAAAGATAAGGTTATCACTTCCACACATATGTAATATTATTGGAATTGCAAAATATATACATAGGATAATCTATCGGGGCTTACAAACGAATATACAAAATTTTATAGGTGTATATATGTAGGGATGTCGAGAGGTCGATAGCACTATCGATACTATCGATAGTATTGAGCCATCGATAGGGTATCGCTTGGAAAGACCCCTATCGATAGTTCGAGAAGTACTTCCGTATCCGTACGGATACATGACAGCTATCAACCATGTTAATTATGCCCAATTTGATTGTTCATATCTTATTTTACAGACGATAAAAAAATCTTTTTTTTCTCAATTAGATAAAAGACACTTTTATTATCCCTATATTTTAATTTCATTTAATTCTTAAATAAAGCCGTTTTACGAGTGTTACCTGAACTTAGGGAATGGAAGATTTCATCAATATCGGTTGAGTACTTTTTGTGATATGGACTAATAAGTGTAAGTGTAACTGCCTGGCTTATTGATACGAGCTACGCATTTGCGCTAGTGCATTTAAAAAAATTATCAACAAAAAATGTTTAAATATTTACAACAAAACTTTAACTACTTATTAAAAAAATATATTTTAGTTTTTACATATAAGTAAAAAAAATACGACATAAAAAGGTAATTTAAAAACATGAAATCGACTTGAAAAAACAAATTACTCAAAAATATAAAATAATATATTATTTTATATAAACACTTAATTAACCAACAAAAACAAAATCAAAGAAAGGTAAAAAAAAAAGGGGAATTTTTCTTTTTTTTGGGCCCCAACAACACTTAAATACCTGCCAAATATATAAAAAAGAAATGCAAAGATTATTAGGTAAAATGTCATTTCCACTTTATTTTGTATCAAATATTTCGTTCTTATGGCCTAAGAGCCAGTGGCCGGCTACCTGTATGTATTTGACCAGACCTGGATTTTTTTACGGGAGTCTCTATACCTCCCATAAGGGGAGACCCCAACCCAGCATTTGCTTTGGTAATCAGGTGGGGAAAGGTATCGAAATTTGACTGATTTTAAATGTATTTGACCACTTCTTTCATTTAGAAATTTAAAAATATATTACTATTATTATCTTAAAATAAGGCTAACCATTATCGCGCGTTTAACATAGCGGCAAATTTTGAAATCCCAAAAAAATTGAAATTTAAAAGTAATTGCCCGGGGTTTTCCATTAATAAGTTTGTTTAGTAAGTTCGAATAGGGGGAAATTTTTTATTTTTAAGTTTACAAAAAAAGTTATTCTTATAAAATTTTCCCCCTTATTATTTAAAGGAACCAGTAGATGTAAAATTTTAAATTATAAAGTTTATCAAAAAAATTCTTTTTTTCTTCGGTTTTAAGTGCCTTGATTTTTGACAATATGGAAAATTATTAAAAAAAAAAGATGTTTGATAATAACTTTCAAATATTAAATATTGTTTATTTACATTAAAAAATCATTTTTCCACACTTTTTCTACGATAATGTTGAAAATGTAAGTTTGCACCTTAATGCATTACATTTAATAAAAGATGTTTTTTAATGTAAATAAATAATGTTGAATATTTAAAAGTCATTTCTAAACATTTTTTCTTTATAACAATTTTTGATATTGGCAAAAGTAAAGGTACTTGACCCTGGAGAAAAAAACATTTGCCAACCTCGTATACGACTGGTAAATTTTGACATCTGAGGGTTACATTTAAGGTTTTGGACCACGCAGAACATTTTATTAAGAATAACTTTTTTTTCGTAAACTTAATATTGAAAAAAATCCCATATGCCTTCAACTTACGTAGACCAACTGACCAACTGTATTAATGGCAGACCAATTGCTTTAAACATTTCATATTTTTTGGATTGGACTGCCATGATGTTGGACGCGCGATAATGGCCTGCCATTTTTTTTTCCATAATAATAGTAATATATTTTTTAATTTCCAAATGGCAGACGTGGTCAAATACATTTAAAATCAGTCAAATGTCGGTATCTGTTCCACCTGATTACCAGAAGCGACAGCCACGGTGGGTATAGTGAGTCTCCATTCCATGTATGGTAGGTATAGAGGACTCACTGTGTAAAAATCCAGGTCTGGTCAAATATATACATACAGATAGCTGGCCACTGGCTTTTGCTGGCGCCGACATGAAAAAAAAAAATGAAGGCCTCTAACTTGTTTCGAACCTACTTTTGGTTTCGGTTTTGTTTAATGTCGCACTCACATATGGCGTAATTGTCCATTTCATGAACTGAATGTCTAGTTCCTGAAGTGGAACCAGATAGTATAATAATATTTTATTTCATCATCTGGACAATATTTTTTTCAAGTTCATGAAATGGAAATACCATTTTTCCACTTGGTGAAACGAGACGGTAATACAGCATCTGGACACAAAAATCATCTAGTTCCTGTACTGTATATTTGGCATTTATCTATTTACTGTAATACAATGCAATGACCCAACATTTTCGGTTAGTTGTGGTTAGTTTTTCCGTGTAATGTTGATCAAAAAGCGTATAAAAATATTTTTGATATTAAACATTTTTGCTTTAGTAATTCAATATAATGTTCATGCCATTCAAAACACCGACGACAATTGTTTCACTAATGGGGAAAGCCAAGTATAAGTAGAGATCGAACGCGTTAAAAAACCGATACGTCACGGTTTTATACGGGTTT
>JAHBCN010009119.1:0-36114 GCA_019359885.1 Listronotus oregonensis | reverse complement strand
CTGAATATTTATGTCTAAATTTTTTTACTGCTAAAATTTGTTTCGTTTTTTAAAATAATGGCACCCATTAGATGTCGTTGACAAAGTCCCGGATTTATGAATTTTTGAATGAATACGAATATATGAGACGCAACGTTCGGGCGTCCAAGTTGTGTAACGAAGTTTTCAATTTCGATTTTTAACCTTTTACTTCATTAAAATATGAATATAAGGAAGTTTTTTGCAAAATTTCAGTCCTTTTTATACAATGGAAAAAATATGGCATAATTTTGAAGATTGTCGTTGACTCCGCGCATGACGAGGCTTCAGGGTGATTTGACCGTTCGAGCGCAAGCAAGCTATCTTATACAAAATTTTAAATTTTTTCTTCGTACGAAATATTTTTAGTGATTAAAATGCTCCTTTTTGGAAAATTTTGAAAACATTTTAAATATTTCTTTTAACAATCAGCATGCTATCGCACTTATGTGTACCTATTTGTTAAGAATATTATACAAATATCTCTATTCTGGAATAATTTTTAACTAAATAAATTATGCTTGTACATGAGCATTATTAGCTAGAGTATCACAGAGTATTGCAGAAAAAACTGGTAACAAATCCAGTTATATAATTATAACATAAAAAGTGCAGTAATTATCTGTGAACTAACTCTATGAATCAGTTGTACATTATTTATTGTACCCAAAGTACAATTATTACTTTGCATAACATATATAAATAGTTTAATAATATAATCTGCATAAGACTTCTGTAGAGTTGTTTAGTTACAATTATTGCATATTTCTTTTTTTTAAGTGAAATTAGAGTATGGCTGGTAAAAAAGACAAAAATAATGACCAATGAACATAATGGTCTAGTTTATAATTCAGGCCATCGACTATGCATTTTACAACCATCTTTATTGATTAAAACAATTGGTGTATCATGTGCGCCAGAGGTAAAAATCTACAAAAATATTAAACACGTAAGGGCTTCTCAAGAGAATGGTGATATTAAAAAAAAAACTTAATTCTGCTAAATTTTTAAATGACACTGGGATTTAAAAGTTATTTACTGATATTACCGATTTATAACAATCATGCTGACTTTTATAAGAAATGCGTTAAATTTTTAAAAATTTCTCGAAACGACTTGATTAGTGTCCGAGAATATTTCCAATCGTCTAGTGATGCTGAGGCGCCCGCCCGCGCTAAATATTGGATAATAAGAAATGAAACTTTTTAGATAGCTTTAAGTTAAAATTGGCTTTTTAATAATGTTTTACCTCTTTTAGCCAAAAACAATTTTCTACATTCAAATGCAGCAATCTTAAAAACCTAGAATAAAACCACAAATGGCCATTTACCTATCGTGCTCACTATCTCGTTAAATAAGCCCTATTTCGAAGGTGTCCCATGCCTAACTTCCAATATTGAAAAATGAATAATTATGAATACTACCATCACAACATAAGGCTGCTAAAATTTAAACATATAAAACCAATCAAAGAACTTAAAAATATTTAAGTCGACCACAAAAGTATAGAGCTGATTAGGAACCAATACTGGAATCAGAAAGCTTCAATGCTTATTAATGATCTGGAGTCAGGAGAAAGATATCTATTCAACAAGGAATTAAACAAGGTTGTATGCTGTCAAGTGCATTTTTGAGCTTATACTAGCAAGTAATATTTCAAAGGGCGCTATGGAAAAGGGAAACAAAATCTCTAGAGGAAATAATAGTTACTGGTAGATTGTGTAAGAGTCAAAGTGGTGAATGGGCCTCTCTATAAATATAAAAAGATTAAATCCACGGTTGTATAAAAAAATCAGTCAACCAGGATCAACTTAATTAGTCATACAGGCAAAAACAATTGAACGAGTAGACAATTTTATATATTCTGGAGTTTACATCAGCTCAGATCTGGAACAGAAAACGGAAATAAAAATCAAAATAACCATGGCGAAAAAGTAACTTCTTAAGTATAAGTCAGTGGTCCAGTGCTTAAAATAGGGCTAAGGGGTATGTTGGGTCAACTTACTACTAGAAATTGGAGAATTTCGAAACATGGCTGTATAGAAGAATGTTAAAAGTCCTTGGGCAGCTAGAACTAGATATGGTACAGTCCTTCAGAGAATCAGTTAAGGAAAAAGCTACTGACAATAATTAAAAGAAGAAAAACCGCATACCTTGGACACATTCTAAGAAATGACAAATATGAAATGTCATTATAAAGGAAAAAGTAGAAAGAGGAAAGAGTGTCGATAGAAAGAAGAAACCTTGGTTGAGAACTATAAAAAAATTGACGTGAATGTGACATGCATGAAGCTGGGAATCATTTTACGTTGCTAAGGACAAAGAAGCGTTTAAATTGAGAGTCGGCACTGGAATAAGAAGGTTAAAGATTGAAATACTAACTTTAATTATTTCCACAGTTGGCATCATATTTGCTTTATAAAAATCGTAAACCTTTCATATGATGAAAATTTGATCGCGACAATAATTTTTCGTTTTAACATATATCTCCCCCCCTTTTTTTATTTCGTAACTTGTAGATATCGAATGGGAACTGATCTTAATATTCTCGTTTTAAGCAGCTTCCTTTGTGACTAAGCATGTAAGCACAGATGTAAGTCTGATGTCTTAGCCCTGGACTTATTTTCATAATAACAGAACCCAAAGTACGCAGCTTCGCATTTTTAGTAAAGTAGTATGCGTGGTGTCTCGATCTTGGCGGTGGCCAAACAGCCATATTCATGTAAAGATGCGATTAATGCATTAAAAAACTATCTTTTGAACTCTTTAAAACTTCAAAAGTAAATAACACATTAAAAAGTAATAAGCTTACCCGATTTAAAAATAACTAAAATTGAATAAGTTTTAATTTTAAGGAGATTAAGTACTTTTTACTTATTTAGCTATTTTTTAGTATATCCTATTTTTGCTAGAATATCTTTTTTTGACGGTAAAATACGGACACAAAGAATCCAGGATTCACCCAGATCCTTTTTAAAAATTTATTTCGGCGGCCACCGGATGCCCTGTAAACTAAGACAAGTCCGAGGAGTCCCGAACGGATGGCAGCTCTAGTCAAGTCCTAATATGCATATACATATAATCCAGATTACACCATTTACAGTATTTCTTATAAATGCTCAAACTATACCTTTTAGGTGCTTTACTTTTTACTTAATAAAAATAATGTGTTAAATCTTACTTTTGTACTTAAAATACATTGATGTTTAGTTTGCAAGATCAATATCTCTCGCCTAGCCATTTGCCAAATAAGAGTGGTACAGTTTTTTAAAACAACTAAAAAGTATATTTCTATTGATAAATAATCCCATTAATTTTGTTATGTGTTCTTAATCACCCAGTATATATGGCATGTTATATAACAGATTTTTTTTAATTTTAAATGGGTAGCTTCTGCGATGTTTTTTAATTCTAGCAAGATGCGAAAAATGAAGAAGTAATAGATCCTAAAAATGTGTTCGCAATTAATTTAAATGAAAATTACGTCATTTTTGCTAAAATTAGACAATTGTAGCCAGATTCTTAGAACCACTAATCTCGGTACACTCTTAATAGACAGACGGTTAAAGCTTTTATTAGAGATATAATGTTTTTTAATGCTAAACATTTAATATTATCTTACAGGGCAAAAAACTGTTGATTTACATATAATACTGAAATTATATTTATTATATTTAAATTAATTTTTAATGAACACCTTACTCATTTAACATTTGGGGCAGAAGCCGAAAAATGGACTTTGGCCAAAAAATGGCTTTCGGTTGGACACTAGTAATTACTTTCTTAAGCCATTTTCTAAACCTGAGTTGCATGGTAATACACTGTCCTTCGTGAGCTGTCATAAAGATTAAAAAAATCTGAATCTTACTTCATTTAAGATACTCACAGTACTACTTAGGCTTTAAGCCTTTGTAAACTGCCTCACGGTAAAAAAAATAGGTTAACCTAACTTAGATTTTTAATCTATTTTCGTCCATATATCAAAAAAAAAACGGCTACCAGTTTATTTTTTGACCGATTTTAAATATTCAACAATAAGCTATGTAAAGAGAAACAACCAATTTTGGTGTCATTTACTTTAGAATAAATTTAAAAAAGAAAATTAAAAAATAAAACACTTGAAATCAACATTTTAGTCATGCATTATGCAAAACTTAATCAAAATTTAAAGAAATACTATAAACAAATTTTGGCGACATACCGCGTTGAAAATTGTTAGGACAGTTAACATACCGGTTAATTTTGACGATAAGCGATAACGTAGGGGAAGATGTTATGACGTCAGTATCTACGGCATTACTTTGTACCCAGTATCCATTGCTATCGCCACTAGCCGGGAGGAGCGTTAATAAGGGTTATGTCAAGTGTCAAACTTAAATAATGAAGGATTTACGGATTTTTATTGTTTTGGTTCTTGTCATGTTTTTTGCTGTGGTTTAACAACTATTTGGATTGCAGATTTTTCGATTTATAATTAATTTCCAAATGGATGAATTAGTCCATTTATATTTTAATCATAGAGGAAAAGATTTACTTGTTACAGTTAACTGCTAATATCTTATTGGATGGAAAATTTGGTTTATATCTTATCTTTTCGACCTATTTCGTAACTTTACAAAGACCTTACATTTGGATTTAAACTTAAAAGTGTATAAAACAATTAGTATGTTAAGTTGACACACGTGTGACATACATAAACCGTTTCGTTTTTGTGAGGATCATCGGGTTAAGCACGGTAAGGATGGTGGGGGAAAGAATTGCTATCAACCAGTAGTTAAAAACGGTATGTCGCCAAAAAAAATCCTTTATGGTTTGTTAAAAGGTATCTCTATATTATCTAAATGTTGATATGCGGATTTTTTAAGTTAGAAAAACTACATTTTACAATTATTTTTGGCTCCCTGTTATTTAAATTTTAAGTCACCAAACTAGTTTCTATTTATTTTTATGTACAAAGTTATACCAAATATATTTTTGAGCAATCAACAAAGTATGTTCTTATTATTATTCAGTAGCCAATCCTTTAATTACACATACTAGAAACTAGAGGAATTATTATGCTTTTATTATTTAGTTGTAATATGATTTCATGCACATAAAGCAAAAAGCATTTTGCATTTTAAATCAATTGTATCATTGATTTTGTCACCTTTTATCTTTACCAATGACGGCCACTATTTGTAATTTGAAAATCGTAAGTATGGCAATAAAATTTTTATTGCAATTGGTTTCGTAATATTAATTTTGGGAAATACTATAAACTATTTTAGGTGCATTTTATTCAAAATATTTAATGTTTTGTTTTGGGGTTACTTTATGTAGGAAAAGTTGTGCAAAGACAAAATACCAAATTATTTTTTTTTCGTGTTGACAGCGCGAAAACGCTGACTTTCATTACCCTGCTAAAATTTTCTATTGCCAATTTACTAGCACCTTTCATAAGCTTTGAAGATTTGACATCAAACTATACATACAGAAAAAATTTAACGTGGACTACTATTAACAATTTTCATCTAATATTTAGTTTAAAACTGGTATCAAAATTTTAAACCCTGAAACAATTTATGTGTACAAGTTTTATTTTTAAAACAATTTTAATTTTAAATTCCCTTAGCATCCTTGGGCCCACAGTGTATACACAATGGAATCACTGTGGATACATGGTAAATATACCATGGAAACGTGGATATGTTTCACTTTTAACAGTGTTTCCACAGTGTATACATAGTGTATATGTCGCACCCACTTGCCTAGTTGTCCATTTCGTGAACTAGGTCCAGTTCCTGAGTGTAATAATATTTTATTTCACTATCTGGACAAGTTTTATGCCCAGTTTATGAAATGGATATGTAATTTTCCACTTAGAGGCGATACTATATTACACCATCTGGACACAAAAGCATCCAGTTCCCGTACTGTATATTTGGCATTTGTCGACTTATTGTAAGTAAACAATCAGTCGTCGGTGTTGAATGGCATGAACATTATATTGAACTATAAAGCAAAATGTTTATATCAAAGATATTTTTTTACGTTTCTTGATCAACATTACACAAAAAAAAACTAACCACAACAAACCCAAAAAAATGTTGGATCATTGTATTGTATTACAGTAAATGGATAAATGCCAAATATACAATACAGGAACTGGATGATTTTGTGTCCAGATGCGGTAATACTGTCTCGTTTCACCAAGTGAAAAAATTGTATATCCATTTCATGACCTGGACAAAAATATTGTCCAGATGGTGAAATAAAATATTATTACATTATCTAGTTGCACTTCAGGAACTGGACTAGTATTCTAATTTATTTTTTTTTTGTATCCATCGTGGATTCAAGGTGTAAATTTCACGGTGAATATTTATGCATTGTGTAAGCACCGGGGGTTCAGCAAGAAACCACTGTGAAAAAGCGGTGTGCTTATGGAACAACTCCACTCTGAAAACATCGTGGACCCTGCGTGGTTACCCAGTGTTTCCACGAACACAGCGGTTCCACAGTGTTTTAACCGTGGGCACAAGAATGCGAAGGTTGGCTAAACATTAAAATTTACCGAATAAAATTCTGTAAAAAAAATAACAAATTAAATCTAAATGAATTTTATTTATCATTTATTTTCTAGTAAAAAAAGAATGTTATTGTCATATTTTAAAATAAATACGTATGTATCAATTACTTGATTTAATGTTATGTAATAAACAAAGCTGGACAAACGACTGATGCACCAGCGGCGGGTGACGGCGTAGGTTATAAATTCCAATAGTGTAAATATAAAACTCAGTAAACATAACAAAGATTAGCCCGGCTCCACAGCTGTTAGGGCCTCCACAGTCGTCTCAGTCAGCGATGTCCAGTGCATTTAAAATATTTTTGTATAACAAAAACGACCTTTCGACATATATTTAGGATTTGCGTATGGTTAAAATGGGCTCTAAATTGTTTGATCTAACAACATAGGGATTCTTACTTATCACACCCTCCAATTTGTTTTTAACACGGATAACTTTCTTGTAATTTTGTCAAATTTCCCATTGACATTTTTTCCTCCTTTTGCTTAAAACCAAAACCCTTCCTTCATTTATCCATACATCTATTCCGATTTTTTTATTTCCCACATGACAAAATATGCTCGTATAACCGAGATTTCAATGGTGAACTTGGCCTTTGTATGTCACCTAGCACTTGCAATGTTTCGCCTAAGCATCATAAAGTATTTTGAAAGTTGTGTGCATAGTGGCTTACGGTTTTATGAGATTAAGATAAATATCTCCTGAATGTGCGCCCTTTAACGTAAAGCTGTTAAGCACTCTCGAGCTGAAAGGCGGCCTCTGGGTGGTTATATGCACGAAGAGTGCGTCTGTTGGGACTTTATGATTATAATTATACTTCTTTTAATTGTGTCAAAATGGTTCTTAATCCACTAAAAAAACGCTCTTTCCCGCATACAGTGATCCCACTGTTAAGGAAAGCTTCCTTTCTGGTTGTAGGAAACTGTCCGTTTTTACAGGTATTTTCATGGCTTCTGCCTCAAGGAATTATGTATATGTTTTTTTAAACTAATGTACCGTGGGTGTTCTAAGTGTGGTAAGAGGTAGTATACTAATACGAAAATATTTGACGATTTGCAGAAGAATAAAAAATCTCTGCGCGTAGCGGAAAGTGGGAAAAGAAGAAAGGTCGGAGCTTCCAAAGTTAGACTGTAAAGGAATGCATAAGAGAGGCACTAGGTATTGCTCTGTTGAGAGCTGCGGGGGCTGGGGTCATAAGAAAATAAAAATTTCGTTGAAAACATTTATTATTATAATGCCTAAATGTAGCGAGCTGGTGGAGTGGCAGCATACCCGCCTTTCAGCCGTAAAGACCCGGTTCGATTCCCGCACTGTCCATTGGACTTTTCATAGCTCGTCACCTTAAAAAGGGAGGCCTAGTAAACCCTCTCACATGTGCTTCGGAAGGCACGTTAAGCCGGTGGTCCCGCATATCAGTGTAAATTGGTACCAACACAGATATGTGCGAGAGGGCGCCTACGCTTTTATAGAGTATGCACATTAAGAAGAAGAATGCCCAAAAAGTCATATAATTTAATTTTCATAGTAATTTTTTTTTTTAAATTAACAAACGAACAGAATGAAACCGAATCTTAATTTTGATTTTTTATAGGGAGATCCTAAAAAAAAATCTTCTTCTACAAGCGACACGAAGTGTCACTCTTTAACCCTCTACGTTTGTTCTTTCATCCCTAGGGGTTAGACTGTGAAACCTACCTACAAGAGATTTTCCCTTTCTTTTCCAAACCTCCAAATCTTTACAAATATATTTACTTCTTGCCACTTTTAAAAACAATCGCGTAGACTGCCCCAATATATTAAAACAAAAAAATATGTGACCGCGCTAAGTATACCTTTTCCAGGCACGCCAATAAACAATTGCACTGCAGCTTTGGGTTTGGGTTTACGCAAGGCTAAGTATTGAACCTGGGGGCATATTTAAAACAATTTTTTAAAAATTAATCTTAATTAATAAAAAATATATTTTTTAATATTTAACGAATAAAAAAAAAAAAATTGGTAAAATTTTTACTCAGTTAAAAAAAAAGTTATTTGTTTTAACATTTAAATTTATCATTTGTTTTATATTATGAAATTTGTTTTTTTTAAATATATTTTATTTCATTTTCTGTATTTTTACTTTTGTTAAATTTTAAATTAAAAAAGAATTACTAGTAAAGTTTACTTTTTTTAATCTAAATTTTTTGTTCTGATATCCAAAAAATATTTACATATCGGGGGCGGCAAAAATATATTAGCCTATGGGCACAAAAAGTTAATTACGGCCCTGCCAGCTTTAGTAATAAAGCTGTAGATGAAGGTTAATATAAAATACCATCTCTACTACTTTAGTTAATAACATCCTTTTTTTATTTTTTTAATGTGTAGAAAAATCCGCCCCATATACGGAAACGGAAGAAATTGTTAACAGTAATATTTTCCCAATTGGTTTTTTAAATGGGTGTGCCACAAGGCAGCACGATAGAACCATTACATGGTATTCTTTTTTACACAATGGCTTACAGAAATTAATAATTATTTTACAATGGTGCTATTTTTTGATGTCCAAAATAGTCGGTGTTTGAGTTTAAATAATAGCGTCTGGGTGTACGATTTATGGAATGTATGACAAAGATGTTGTCTTCCATTGGGGTCTGTATACAGGGTACCCATAAAAAAAGGGAATAAAAAATGAAACCATTCGCAGATCTGGGACGGAGTGCTGTAATCTTACCAAATTACTTTTTGGTAAATTTTTTTAAATTTGAAAATGTTATTTCTGAGATCAACATGAAACCACCCTTAAATGAAACTTTTTTCAAACTATATTAAATCTTGGGATGCAGGGCCTTTATAAGGTTTTAAAATGGGATTCTTGAGATAACCTTAAACAACTTATTAATGGGACATCTTATTGTAATTTACAGGGAAATTTCACAAATACCGTGTAATTATATTCTGTTGGGAATATAAAAATGTATTAAAATTTTAAATTTATTTTTGTAATCTACTCTGATGGTAATAATAAAATATCCCATTTAAAATCCCTTAGGGTTGCCTTGGATTAAAAAAATTATGAAAATTGAGCAATCAAATCTTTTGAAATTAAATGCCAGTAAAATATATGCCCGTTTTTGGAACACTAATGGTTACGAAAAAGAATTGTTTATTTAAATTTGTTTCTCCGGACCTAAAAACAACATATTTTGTTAAAAATCAACATGTTATAGTCAATACGAGCCTGAAAGTACCCAAAGCTTAAAAAAAATCTGTAGTTTTCATTTGTGGCGCAATTTTGGGGCTTCGCGAATGCTTTGAGCGAAAAAAGTTTATCGCGAATACCGACTGGAAACCGCTAAAATGGCCCTCCAATGTCCTAAAAAGTGAGTTTTCCCCGCGAATATCTGCCAAAATATGCCAATTAAAAAATTTTTTTTTAGACAAAAATAAAATTATGAATCTTTCAAAATTGGTCCCCACCCCTTTTTCGCAACACCAATATTTTTTCCCAAAAACCCCAAAAAAATTCTAACATTCACACTGATAGGTAGTAATAAGTAGTTTTTACTCAAAAAAAGCAGATAGGTAAAACAATTTTTTATCTAAACGCAAAAGATTGTGAAGGAATTTTTTTCTGGGATCATTGAACACTTTAAGGTCTCATATAAAATATAAATTTTAATAACAAACTATTTTTTTTAAAAAATATCAATAAATTAATAGATATGTCAAATTTAAAAAAACTTTTTAATATTCTAGGAAAATCAGAATGGACCCAAACTCATATGCAATGGTAGGTAAGGGTTTTCCCATTCCGATGAACTTTGAATGAAAAAAATGTCAATTGCCCAGTAATGGGAACAATACGTCCGCCCTTATAAGTTATCCATAAAGATGCGGCATTCTAGCCGTAGAGCGGGCTGAAATGAGGGTCCCCTTATTAAAATTATCGATTTTTGAAAAAAATATAAGGACCATTTTTATAGACTACAAGGATCTTCATTTTTTGTCTAAACAAAATTCTCCAATTCGCATATTTTGGTAGATATTAACGGGAAATTCATTTTCCGGGCCTTGAGGGGCCATTTTTAGCCCTTTCCCACCCTGTTAATGTTGATAAACTTTTTTTCGTTTTGAAAGCATTTCCGAAGACCCAAAAACCCTGCGCCACAAGGGAAAACTTTAAAATTTTTACAGCTTTGTGCCCACTTATTAAATTTTATTAGGATGTTTCCTTTTTTGAGATTTTTTAATAGGTAGATGTTTTAAAATTTTCTTCATTTTTGTGATGTTGATTAAAAATCTTAGGTAAAAATTTGAAAATTTAAAATGGAAGATTTAAAGGGGCGGATTTCCATTTAAAAAACCTATTTTTAAATTTAGGATATCGGGTTTTAAGGGTGCTGGGGTCCTTTGGAAATTAATAATTTTAGGCAAAATTTGGAAATTTAATACGATTTTAAAATGCCATTTTGGAATTTATAAACCGATTTTTCTCAAATTAGAAATATAAGGAATTGATGTCTTTTGGAATCGGACCCTTTTCTAAAAAGAAATCGATTCCGGAGTCTTTTTAAAATTATATCACCAACCCGGATCAGGGATCTTATTTATATTGGGTTCCGGCCCAGCTCTGCCTATCAGTATAGGACGTTTTAAAAAGAATAGGGCATCAACTATACCATTTTTAGTCATTATATATTACAAAAAAAAGTTTCCCCGTTTTAATCATATTTTTTTTATTTTCAGGTTCTGCGTTAATCAAATGAAACGTTCCAATATCACTATGTTTGTCCCAAAACTTTGATAATATAGGAAAAAATGTTACCATTTTAGCGACAGTACTGCTACATGGTTTCAAGCATTTTTTAGCTGCAAAGATCTCGATAAAAAATTTGACTGATTTACTGAGAAATACGACCAACGGCAGCTCGAGCATTATCTCTTTAGAATAGAAGTAGAATGAATTAAGATTTCTCCCCAAACAATCATCAAATTTTGGAGGCATACCCGGTTAACATTGTTGGAAGTTAACATCCCGGTTTATTTTCGCGGAAGCGGTAACGTAGGGGGGTTTTAAACGTCAGTTTACGTCTTTTCCTTGAAAACCCGTATCACCTTCCCCTAGTCAGAAGGAGGGTTAATAATAGTTATGAAAAAATTTAAAAATTTAAAAAAATTTTTTAAGGATTCGGGCTTTTCTATTGTTTTGGTTCTGGGGGTGTTTCTTTTGCTATGGTTTAACAACTATTTGGATTGAAAAATTTTTTTTGGTTTTTTTTAAATTCCCCCAAAGAATAAATTAATGCAATTTTTATTTAAATTTAAAAAAAAAAATTTACTTGTTATCCCCGGACTTGGAAACAGCTAATATCTTATTAAATGAAAAATTTGGTTTATATATTTTTTTTTAATTTATTTTTAACTCCCAAAAAGACCTTTTTAAATTTAAATTAAAAAAGTGTATTAAACGATTAGTGTGTAAGTTGACATACGTAAAGGTTTCCCCGTTTTTGGGGGGATAAAGGTTAAACACGGTTTATTAAAAGGGGGGAAGAACTGCTATCAACCAAAAATTAAAAACTTAAGTCGCGAAAATATCCTTAATGCTTTGGGGATTTTTTTTTTTAAAAAGGTTAGTTGTGGTGTTAGTGTGGCATTTTGGGGTCTAATTAGTGGTGGTAATTATAGATTGATATTTCTTTAATTGTCAACCTAAAAAATTAAATACAGTAATTAGTGTATATCTTTTCTATTAATGCCGATATATCCGTCTCATTTATATTATTACACAATAAATGCAAAAGATTTAAAAGCCCAAATTTTTTTTGCAGACGACAGCGCTTTAACTAACTTGTCTTAATGAACTGAAGAACATTTTTTTTTGGTTTTTTTTTTTTACGCGGAAACAGTGCGTCACGAAAGTAAGTCCATGTAAAAAAATTTGCTAAAAAAATTATGAATTTAAAAATAATTTTGGTTTTAGAAAATCAGTGGCATCTTGTTTTTTTTTTTAAAATATTTCAGTATAAACCAATGAGCTTAGTTTTAATGGGAAAAAACTCATTTGGCATAAGCGTTTATCTAAACCACTTCTGTTCTCCTAGCGATGAATGAACCTCTGTCTGAAACAATAAAATCCTCAAAACCGAAAAATGGTTTTCTACAGATAAAACGAACCGTTAGAAGACACCGATACTCCCGGTTTTTTTACGGGTTTCCATAAAACCGTGACGTCGGTGTTTCTAACAGTTCGAGTTCCACTATTTTTGTAAAGCTGGGGTCCAAGTACCCTGTTTCATTTATTGATAGTATATTATGATTAAATTTTTTAATTTTTTTTCTAAAATTACACCAATAAGCTCTACTATTGTATTTTAAACTTGAAAATATTTGTTATATTTTTACTATAAAGTATAACCAAAAAAGTGATGATTCAAAATACCATTTTTTTTTTTGGACCTTCTAATAAACCGACAAAGTGACAACGCGGATTTTTCGTAAAAACTCTTCCGCCACCTTCAGCCGCTTTTGACTCACCACTAAGGTTTTTAGTCTAAATGTTATTTGTTATTTGGGTAATTTTTGTGACCACTGTATAAATTTTATTTTGTTAAGTTTCTTTTAATAAATTAAAATGGTTAGGGTGAAGGTAAAGTGAAGGATTGATTCCTGGATTTCATTTCACAAGTGACAAACTATGCTTGTACCATTCTATCGCCAATAAGAAACAAATCCATGTTGGGCGAGGTCTGTTGGTTTTAGAATGAAATGCTTTCTCTATCTATGTTGTCAGCAGTGGCGTAGCCCAAACCCTTTCAGGGCGGGGGGCCAACGTTTAAAGGGGCGCTCTATTTCTTAAAACATTTTTATTAAAAAAACACACAACAATAAACAAACAAATCTATATTTGAAACTTTAGGCCAGAAAGGAAAAATAATGACAATATAAAAAATGTTCTTACCAGCAGTTTTTTTGAAAATATCTTGTAATTTTTGGCTGTGTGTGGCGCTAACATCATTTATTTTTCACGATATTCCTTCCTGAACTCAGCACCTGACTTTTTATCCATTTTTACTCTTAACAAGTTTACCCTTGCATAGACAATAAACGACTAAATAACACCACAAAGAGGAGAATATGAGTACCAGAAATAAATAACATACGTTTGAAATCTGCCGATTTGCAATATTAAAAAATAAAGTAAACAATTCTGGAATATATCCAATACCGACACAATAAAAAGAAATGCCGCCACAAACGGACGCCGCGCTCAGCGGCTTTTTCCGCGGTGTTAGTGCTTTTGAAGAGAATAACCGCTCCGCTGACACTGTGGAACAGAAAAATTATTAACAAAAAGTGTGGACAATTATTATTTTAAAATATGACTTCTAAAATTACACCAGCAAGTAAAAAATGTTTAAAGCACAGCATAGTATGTTGTAAATAATACCTGTTTTATATACGGTAGGTTTGTTTGGGCGCAGGGGCGCTGGTCTAGAGGGGGGGGGCAGTCGCCCCCCCTGGCCCCCACCTGGCTACGCCACTGAGCCCAGCCTCTTGGCAGTGCGAACAAAGTATCTGTGGAAGAGGTAATTCCCCGCGCTGCGTGATGGTTGCTCAATCCTTTTCCGTCTATCAATGAGCACGTTGAAGCGAAAGAGAGAATGGTTATACATAAATTCTTCTTTCTCTCTCGCACGCTTGTTCACACTTCTGATGGTAGGGCTACTTTTACGCAGACCAATCAGCACGCAGAGCGGGAGAAAAGGAGTATACTTATTGGCGCTTTCTCTTTCGCACGACCGAGCGGCAAGGCAACTGCTCGAAGACGCTCCGTACCTCTAAAGTAAGGTTTTAGCGAGTCAGGTTCAAGAACCACAAATTAAAAAAAAAATGAGTTAACCGATACGGCGTTGTATAGTTAATAAAAAGAAATATTTTAAATACTTATTAATAAAATAAGAATGTATATTTTGCTATAAGTCACTTATAACACAGTATATTTTGTTTATTTTATTAATTTAAAATATACGGTCACAAAATAATTGCCGAAACCATAAGTTCTTTTTTAAATACTTTTTGATTTGTTTAATAGCAGTTTTTCCCCAAAAAATAGTTATCAAGATAAACTTAAATGAAAAACAAAATAGAAATTTAAACTAAATATGTAAAAATTTTGGTTTAAAAATTTAGGAAATTCTAAGAGCTTTTTTGGTATTTATGACATTTTGTTATAAATGACATATTACTTTATTTTGCTGGTATATTTATAATTTTCAAAAAGACAAAAAAGGGTGGTGTGTGAATTTATTTTACCTAAAATTACTTTAGCATCAAGCATAGGTAACCATGTATTATTTAAATTTATAGATATTGATGCTAAAAATGTCTTTATTTATTAATATAAACTCACTTTTTTATTTCACGTTTTTTTTTAACAAGTTTTCTTTGCTAAAATACTAGAAGCATTTCAGTTTATGTGGTTTTTATCAAATGCGTGTTGACAGATTTTTGATTTGGGGAATTTTGTGTCTTTAATGTGTGGTCTATGCTCTTTTATGCTTTTAGTTAATGGTCTGGAAGTTTCGACCAAATAAAATTTATTATATTTACAAGGTATTTTATAACATTTTGTGTGTTTTGGTTTATATTGTATGGTTTTGTTTTTGTTATTTGAAATGTAATAGTATTTTGAGTTTTTAAGATAGTTCAAATATTAAATTTATTACTTATTTATTAAATTTCATTTAATGCTGACGTAATTTTGGGTAAACTTGTAAAATTAAAAATGTCCCAGTCAAACAAACTTATATGTCATTTATGACAAAACGTTATAAACATTAAAAAAAACTCTTAGAATGTCCTTATTTTCTAAACCAAAATTCTTAAAAATTTAGTTTAAAGTTTTATATTTTTGTTTTTCATTTAAGTTTATCTTGATTAAAGTGGCGACTTTCTACCGAAACGTGGATAAGTTTTTTACAGTTTTTGTTTTTTTTCTTTCTTCTATTTTAGGCGATTTGTCAGTTTATATGGGTCAATAGGATTGAGTACACTCACTTCACTATACCCCGGGACCGGAACCGAAGTAATCCCATTCTTTAGAAACTTTCCAGGCGAGTAACCCTTTGAGAACTTATTAAAGTCTCCATAATTTGACCTCAGCACAATTTTAGTCTAATAAATTCAATGCTGTTTACATTTTTAATTGAATTTTTGGAAAAATTGATGCAAAAAGTTTCTAAGCCTCTTTAGAATTCAGAATTTTTTTTTAAAAAAATTTTTTTTAATTATCATGATCCGATTGCACCAATAAAATTTTTAATTTTTTTTTAAGGAAAACTAAGCTTAAAAAAAAAAATTTTTTGAACCAGCGTTATCGGCGGATTCAAGATTCTCTTTATCTCCCAAAAAAATCTAGACTTAACGATATTATTGTCTCAATTTTGTTTTTTTTTGTGTTTCTTATGATGAAAGACCATCTAAACCCCCGATTTTTTAGAAAATGGGTGTTTTAGTCGGCATAATGGAACAAGTAATTATCAGAATACAACATTTTTAGAAAGATTTCTTTTTTTAAAGTCACCAGTGTTATGCCTTAAAACCCCCCCTGAAAAAATACCTGGAATATAATACATATATAAACAATTTCAGTTAATCCCGGAATGGGGGGATTTTATATAAAGATTTAAAAAGTTATTTTAAACTCCGTTTTTTGGCCCAAAAAAAACGGTTTTATAAATTTTTTTTTTTTATAATATTTTTTGTACGTGCTATTTTATCCCTTGCTAAACAAACGTTTTCTTGCATGTTCTCTTTTTGGTAATTTTATTTGTTAGTTTACGTTTTTTTTTTTTTAATTTCTTTAATCAAATTATTTTATATGGATGTTTTACAAGGTTTAACGGGGATTTGAACACTAAAGAAGCAGAAAATACCATAGCGTAACTTAAAAATGCGGTTAATATCCTCCAACTTTTGGGAACGAACAAAGTCGTTTGGCTTTTTTTTTTTGTCGACTTAACAAAGTCAAGTTTATTCATAAAATGGTGAAATTAGCCCATGAAGTTCATTGAGGAGATACAAAATACCCAAAATAATTAAACACGTACAAAGTGGTTTTTCTTTTTAAAAAAAAGTATTTCCTTTTTCTTTTTTCGTTATTCTTTGAAATATCGTATAATAATTTAATATGTGTTGGTGTTTTTCATAAATACAGTAAGCAGCTCAAAACCATATGTGTGGTTTATTTACAAAGCAATAAATAAAAAACACAAAAATTATGGGAAAAAAAGAAAATAAACAAATTTTATTACAAAAACCCCCCAAAAACAAATGAATCAAGAATGAATGATATGAAAATTCGAAACACTTTCATCATCGCTACTAAATTCTGATGAATCTGAGTCGTTTACATTTAAAAAACGGAAGAATATCTGAATAGTCCAAATTGCGATCTCTTTCCCAGGCTGCTTGAATAAAATTATTCGTATGGCGGCAGTAAGGGGTCCGTTGCCGGGTTACCTATAAAAATAAAAACATTAAAGAAAGGCATGGTTAATTTAAAACATTACTTTTTGAGTGCTTCATTCCATGTTTAAACCGCATTGGTAGTAACTGGTTGACTAAAATATTCTTGAATCATAGTACCTTTTTGCCTCCGACCACACCATTTCTAATTGGGAAAATTAGGATTAAACTGGCAATGATAAGGTGGAACCTCAGTACCGGTGACCATATTGTAATCCCATTCTTTCAAAGAAAACAGAAAATTTTTTTTTAATAATTATTCTAATAAAAATATAAGTTACTGAAAATTTTTTTTTCCTGGAAAAGACTTTTTAACCATATTCCATAAATATATTTTTTATGGCTGTATCAGATCCCTGATATTTCCATCTTGTAACCATCTTAGAAGTAGTTTTTAACCCTTGTTTGGAATTTTCCCAAAACCCGGGTGGTAGGATGCGTTTACCATCACTATGAGGGATGGGTCTTCTAAATTTGGGGGCAATTGTTCTTGAAATCACTTTTCGAAATTTAAAACGTTCATTCATGGGAATCACCGGTTTTGGGAAACCCGATTTTAAAATAAGGTTGCATTAGAAACAAAACCCTTCTCTGATCCAGCATGCAAATAATATATCTGACGCCTTCTGAACTTTTCTTTTTTGACAGTTTTAATTGACCATCTTTTTTTTTTAAAATCCTTTATATTATAACAAAATATGAATATTTTACATTTGTATAATTTAACAACTTTTCTACAAACCTGTATATCCACGTCTCGTCCAAAAACACAGGTTTTAAAACAATACTGGCGATAAAATTATCCAGGTATGCCTTAAAAACGAACTCTTTTTCACTTACATATGGCTGTTCTATTAAATATGTTCTTTGATTAAATCTTTTCGCCATTTAAACTGCAGTGCTTTTAATCCTCTACATAGAACCTTTTAAATTTCCACACCATCAAGATTCTGCAAATTTGTTTCGAGTGAAACTAATGTAACATGTTCCCCGGTAAAAAATTGTATACATTTTTTTTTAAAATTTTTTTAATAAAATAGTTTATTTTAAATACCTGCAGCAAACATCGCGTAAATTCTTTTTAATTTGTCTGAATCTTATAAAGAGGTCTTAAATTTTAATTCATTATTGTGGCGCTTTATAATCCTCATTGTTTCTGATCCCATGCGAACTGATCTTTTTTAAAGGTGGTAATTCCGACTCCCAGGGCATCAGCTACTCTACAGCATGCAAAGAAATATAGTCAAAAAATTTTTTAATATGTATACCAATAAACCACAAGAATAAACAAATCTACTTACCTCTAAAATTGCAGTAAGTGGTAACAGGTTAATTCCCATCTCGCCTGTTGAAATAGTCAATAAGGTTTAAAATCATATTTTGTCACCTTCTGAATACCGAGGCATTTTACACAATAAAATACAAAATGAAAAAAAAAAATCTGACGTTACTTTTGACAAAACAATTTTTTTGACAACTTTGAAAAGTAATAATTTCTCCCCTATTTTAGGATATTATTATTGTAGCTTTTAAAAACCCGCTGCCGAACCGCCATTTGATTTTAAGAAACGACCAACCTTTTGACGTCATTAATTTTTTTCAGACTGTTTTTGACATTTTCAATTTGTTAAAAGGGAAGGGAATGATGGGCGAAAGTACAAAATAGTGAAACGAAGTTTATCCGCTTGTCTAACGAAACATAATATAATAGGTAGCCATGGTTCGTTGCCAAGAGCTACTTCCTCCTCGGGGGCATTTAGTGTATTCCTTTAACTTTTAAAAGATTCGGAAAAACGTTCCTTTAACTGTCAATAAGTGTTAATTTTCATTGAAGTCATTTTGTAGAACCAATCTTGACAGATCAAAGAATGGGCAGAATAGTTCTTTTAAAAAAAGAATAAAAATTGAATACATATTAGACACCAAAAAAACGTTTGAAATTGATTGATTTCTGCCGTACACAAGCGTATATTCCTAGGAAGTTAAATTATCTGTTCCCATTGTAATTAGTTGTTGGTAATAAAGGAAGACCACTACTTTTTCCCCCTAGATATTAAAACGTTTCCCTATTGCTGCTATAAAAATCTTTATTTTTAGATAAACATATATAAAGGCCAGGAAATTTGGGTTTTTAATTTTAAAAATACATCCCTTTCAAAGATATATTATGTTTTGCATTTTGTCGACCTGCAATGTATCTACGGGGTGGTCAAACACGGATTTTTACGAGTTTTCATTGGTTTTTTAATATTTAAACAAAAATATAAGCAAGGAAAGTCCCGTTTAATAATAATACAAAAAAAATTAAAATGTGAAAATATAAAGAAAAGCATTACAAGTAGTAATAATTTATTACTAATCCAAAAATATACATACATTAATTAAATGTGTTTTACTTATAAAACTGTCTTACAATTAGCCTAAAACCTGGTTTTAGATAATCACGATTTAGTTTTTCTAGCTCTTTTCCTTTTAGTTTTAGGGGCAGTGTTGACATTTGTTTGCTTTTGTACAAGTTCTGTTTTTGGAGAGCTATGACTTCTTAAAAAAGTTTCGTTTTTCTTCTCTTCTTTTATACATTTTCGGGCTTTACTATTGCCGACCAGAGTTTTGGATCTTGTAAGCATTTTTGTTTCTGTTTTCGCTTCTTTATCAGCCAGTGCATGTTTGTACTCGTGGGAGTTATTTTCATCGCTATTACTGTTTTTGTCTTCATTATTTGTTGTTCTCTTTGCAACAGCCTGAGATTTTCTATTTGTTCTAGTATGAACTGGAGTACTATTATTTGTCACTATATCTTGATCCAGTTGTCTGTTTGGTTTTTTCTTCTGTTCCTTACTGTTCTTTACATTGAAAATATGTTCTTTTTCTTTCCCTTTACAATCTTTAATTTCATTTGCCTTTGTTTCTTCTTCTTTTTTATTTTCTTTTCGTCCGTCTCTTTTGACAGATTTTCTTTCTTTTTTTTCACTGGATGCATTTGCAGTTTCTGTTTCTTTTGAACACGACTGTTTTTTATTGTTTTGTTGACTACTGACTAATTTATTCATTTTATTTTCAAATAAATTTGATCCCGAACAACTTATTTGATCTTGATAATCACTTTTTTGAGAGACCATGTAAATACCTTCGTTATTCTCTTCTTCAGCCGTATGTGGAAACAGTGTTTTTAGTAAAGAGTCAAATATATGGTCTGGCCGTAGATCCCTTTTAGATTTTAGCTTGGTTCTGCACGTAGGACATTCTTTGTTACCAAGACGAAGAGAAGTTGTAATGCAGTCGTAGCAGAAACTGAAAAAAAGAAAATATACAATAATAAAAAAACTAAAAATTAAAAAGTATAAATCTAAGTTACAGAAAGGAAAGGTTTACCATATCTGCATCGAATTGGGTAATTTGTCTTGGATGTTTATTATACAAATTTTTGTATTTTTTACTCAACTTTTTATCCAATTTGAAAAATGGTTTTTAACATGGCCAGTGAAAAAATAGTATTTAACATTTATTTTTATTGTTGTACTGATAAAATATAATTAGTTAAATAATAATGATTTATTTCCCTTTTTTGAAAAATAGTTTGTATATATTTATTAAAGGTTATTTTATAATTTTGGTATAATAAAATTTTGGGATCAACAAACTAATATTTTAAAAAAGCCAAGTTTAAGATATAATCGCTTTTATGTAATTAGTACCTTTTAGCCTCCAGGTCCAGAATATTACTTTCCCGGTGCACAGTGGGACGAAGCACCACTGTACCACCCAAATTACTCTACAGCTCATATAGTTCAACCGTTTATGCTAATTTTGTTTTAAATCTTATTCTGAATTTGCCTATCAATTCCTCTTTTTGAATTTTTGTATCCAAATTTTAATTTTTGTGAAAAAAAACGAATTTTTATCACAAAAATGATGATACGGGGCGCAAAATTAGGTTTTAAAACATATTTTTGCTTAAAATCCCCTTCTTGATAAGCCCCACAACACTGTGAAAGTGAAACTGAAGGTCAATATTTTTGTTATTCCCCATATTGTTAAGAAGTTTATCACACAAAAGGGCCTATTACTCATAAAAGGTGCAGGAAAAATTTATTTTAATAAAAATTATTTAGAATTGTTCAAGGAAAACGAAAAATCTTTTTCGGAATTCTTAAACACATTTTTGAACATCTGGAAAAATGGCCAAATTAAAAAAAGTTAAGACTTAAGCAAAAGTTTTGGAAAATTTTACTCATATTCCTGAATCGTACTAAATACTTTTTGTGCAAAAAGTCTCTTTCGGTAAAAGCGACTATTTTTGACGTAACGGGTAATTATCAAAAAATAGTTGACCAATATTTTACCGGAAAATGTCAACGGGGCTTCCTTTTGAAACATTTTTGTGTGGCCAGATTTTATAACTTTTTTTTTGCAAACCTGGTCCGTCAACATTTTAGAATTTTTGCATAGGTCTCAATTTTTTTTTATTTGACCGTTTTTTCAGATGTCCAAAAATGTATTCAAACATTCTGAAAAAGATTATTTTTATTTTTTTAATGATTCTAGATAATTGTTGATTATTTAAATTTTTCGTGCACCTTTTATGAGTAAAAGTCCCTTTTGCGTAAAAAATTTCGGAACATTATGGCTGTTTGTGGGAACAACAAAAATGTTGCCCCTCATTTTAACGCGGACAGTCTTGTGGGGCTTATCAAGAGGAAGATTTTGAGCAAAGAATGTATACCAAAACCTAATCTTGCATATGCGTATGTTCATTTTTGAGCCAAAAATCCGTTTTTCTGGAAAATAAAAAATCGAAATCAAAAATCCAAAAAGAGAGATCGACGGGCAAATTTAAAACAAGAATTAAAACAAATCAGCTCAACGGTTGAACTACATGGGCTGTAAAGTAATTTGGGTGGCACAGTGGCCCTATTTCCCAATGTGCGGTGGTAAACATTTAAAAATAAAATATTTTTTTAGTATTTAAATAATATAAAGAAAAAAAAACAAGTAAAAATATGGTACAAAAATTAAATTTTTTGTCAGATTTACTTTTTTTAAATATTTTTTTATATATTATTTACCATTAATTAAAACATTTTCTTTAATTTTGTTCTTACTAATCTGTATAATCTTACTCATCCATATAGTAACTAAAAATATTTTAAACAAACCGGTCTTAATATAGTAAGCGGAATATACTTTAGTTTTCTAGTTAATAGAAAAACAACATAAAATAAAAATATAATAAAATTAAAATAAAACCTTAGCACACTTAAGTACCAATACATATTTATAAAGGCAAGAAATATAAAATAAAACATAACTATAAAGTGGGGTATTTTGTGACTTTTATTTTATTTTTATCTTAAATTAAAAGTGCTTATTCTTGAAAAAAATTTAAGAACTATCAAATTTTAATCATACTAGGTACACAATTTAAAATATTATTTGTTTTCCTGGAGTTGGTTCTGTGGTATTTTTGTATTATTTACCTTTTCCTCACATTGTTTTTGTAACAATCCCGAATAACCTCATAGGTCATACGAAATTAAAGGAGTATTAACAAACAAAATCTTGAGATATAATTTGTTATTAATTTTAGTTACAAAGTGTCATTAAATTTAGGCTTAAGTTTTTAACAACGAGGTAAATTTGTCATAATTTTATAAATTGTAAATTATCCCGAAATCTAGGCATTTTTAGTAAACATATTATGTAAAGAACTTTTTTGTAAAGAATAAAATTTTATATTAAATTGGCACCTTTGCAAATTGAATATTCCAAAATAAATGCATAAATATATATTTTTATAGAAAAAACTATGTTTTCTTGGAATTTTGTACACAACTTTTTTTCTTTCTGAGACAAGATATTTTTTACCAAAAAAAGCTAACTTTAACTTAGCAACCTTTGAAATAAGAGTTGCTACAATTATTTTCTTTGGTAAATTTTAAATCGCTAAATTCGAATTTAACGTCAAAAACTAGGTTAGAGGGTTGTTACACCCTTATTTTAACCCTTTCAACCCTTAAAATTTAATTTTCTTTAAAAATCGATAAATCCCACAAAAATGAAGAAAAAGAAAATTAAATTTTCAGGGTTGAAAACCTAGAAATAAGGGTGTTACACTCTAATTAAATTTTTGATGTTTAAATCGGATTCAGCGGCCCAAAATATCTACTGGATCCCATAAAAATAAAAAAAATGTTTTTAAGAAAAATTAAATTTCAAGGGTTGAAAGGGTAAAAATAAGGGTGTTACAACCCTCTTACTTAGTTTTTGACGTTAAATTCGGATTTAGCCACCCAAAATACCTACTAGATCCCTTAAAAATTACAAAAAAGGTTATTTTAAACTTTTTGGGTTAATGGGGGGAATTGGGGGTGTTTTTTACCCCGTTTTCATTGCGTTTTTTTTGGTTGACTCTTTTTCCTAGGTCCTTCTGAACAGATTCGACTAGGTTTCAGCTAAAAAATTATTTTTCGTAGAATCGCTGGGTGGGGTAACAAGGGGAACTCAAGTATATTTTTCTTTTCGTTTCTTTAATTTAATAAATAGGGCCGTTTGAAAATTTTTGAAACTTAAAATAAAAAAAATCTATTTATGGAATTAAAGAAAAAATTATGTTTATATGTATGTTAGTACTATCATGTAGATAAAAAGAAAAAATTTGACATTATACAGGAAGTAAGAATTTTTATTTCATTTTTGTTTTAAATAATCTTATCCTGGACCATAATTTTTTAGGCAACCCATTGCGATACTTTTATTTACATATTCTATTTGATAGAAAATAATTTTTATTCGGTTGGAAGATTGGTGAAAGTCCCCTCCAAATTGGATCCCGCACTATTTAAAAAGCTTGTATTAAAATTTAGGATTGTTTGTTGAAGCCCTTTCCCTAGAAATCTTGCGCCTTTTAAATTTTTTAAATCACTTTTCATATAGTAAAGTAGAACATAGTTATTGTGCTTGTAACTTTAAAAATATTTGCAGGATTGACTAGAATAATTATGTGTGTTCTAAACATATTTATAATAAGATAATTAAATTAACAAAAAAAAAAGAATTTTTGATATTCTGATCAAGGAGCCAAAAGTGTATATAATTTGTTTTAATTTTGTTTTTACAGCGATTTTATATAAATAGAATTTTAAGGATTTTATTAAACCTAATACAAATTTTCTAATATTATGCTCGTTATTTTCCTAGAAATATTTAAATTGTACTAAAATAAAATGCAGAAATTTACTACTTTTATATTCAATCCTACGTCGCTAATTGTAAGATATAAAATTAAAAATAATTTTAAAAAATATAATTTCCGGTGTTGTCTTGGCTTTATGAAAAATTATTTTTTTTACGAAATTATCAATTTGAATTCTATGCCATTAATATTTGTATAAGTTCCTAAGGATGCTCATATTTATTTAAAGTTAAAGTAATTTTTTACTTTTCGTACATCTCGCCGATTAACATGAATTTTTGCATACGGTGGTTCTTTGGGGCGCTGATCACGGCTCTAAGATAAGATTTTTCTGGCAACCTCTGGTTTTTGGTTATCAGGTCTCCAAGTGGACTTACCTCCAAATGGACATTTTTTCAAAATTCTTCCTTCTTGAAACCATCAAAAGGAACATACTGATTGGGCACTCATATAATAAACAAATACACTAACGGCGGAGTGATGATCGCGTTCTTAAATTTAGCGATGGACTTAGCAATTGTTAAAAGTGAACAACCCTTAAGAATGTTTAACAAAATGTCAGATTTTGACAGGTTGCCTACTAAAATCATTGAATAACACTGACAATGACGTTTTGTTAAACATTCTAAACCGTTGTTAACTTTTAACAATTGCTAAGTCCATTGCTAAATTTAACAACGCAATCATCACTCGGCCGTTAAATTTACAAAAGTATATTTCTTATTTTGAGTAAAAAACACCACAAATAAATTCAGTTTCTTATATCTTTATAACTTATTTATGAATTGAACAACCAGTTATACATCAGATATATTTTTACAGCGTACAGAAAAGTGGATTTATTTGAGGTTTTTACTAAAAATAGACAATAAATCATTTTAAATTTAAGTGTATTTGTTTAATATAAAAGTGCCTATGTGTATATTTCCATTTGTTGCTAATCAGTTTCAAAAAGGGAGAATTTTGAGGTTAGTCCAATTATAGACCTCATAACTCAAAAACCAGAGGTTGCTGGAAAAAAATTAGATTCGTGATTAGCGCCCCAAAAAAAAAACCCGTATGCAAAAATTTATGAAAATCGGCGTCGTCTCTAATGTAAAAAAATACCAAAGTTTGTACAACTCAGAAAATACTTACCGATGCATACAGCGTTTTGATGTCATCGTTTTTTTAAGAAGATCCATGCAGATGACGCAAGTAAACTCTCCAGTTAGAGCATCGGAGTGTACCAAGATATCTCCATCAATTATTTCATGAGGGGTGCGCGCTTGTTCATAAGAACTCAATTGTTCAAAAGAAAAGAGTGCCATGTTCAATTTTTTACTGACAGTTAAACAACTTTTTTTCTTTTTCACTAAGATAACCTAGGACCACACAAATCACTAGTATCGTCGGATAGAACTGTTCTGGCAAGTGGTTCGAAGGAATAAAGTTTTAGATCTGATCTGTATTAGGATATTTACAAACTATTTATGCATTTTATTACTTATTAAATTGCGGTGAGCAACTGGTTAGGTACCAGGTATTAATATAGGGCTTATTGTATTGGTTAAACCCCAGGTACCCGGGTTGCTACCCATAATTGTGTACTAACTAATAAACTAATTTACATGTATACCCTTAAGTGTTATTTATTTCAAGAGCTGGTTAATGGAATAATTTTCCGTATTAAATATTTTACATTTGTTTACCTGACAGAATAAAGATTTATTATGTCTGTTTTATAGTTTATAAGTATTTAAACTTAATATTTGTTATAAAGACCCTAATAGCTATATAATAAAAATTTCAATCTAATTTAGGTCAGAACATCATGTTCTATGTTCTTGTGGCGGATTTATGTATCAAAAAATCTTTTTTATGTACTCGTCATATGGGATCACTTTGGTCCAGGTCCAAGGACATATATTCTGCGTATATAGCTGCTATACAGTATTAAGATGAGGAATTTTTTAAAAATATAAAGAACAATTGCTTTATAAAAGATTAAGCAGAAGCAAATTATAAAAATAATTTTTAGACTCTCACATTGTTTTATAATACAGATATTTTAAAAATTTACAGCTTTAATAAAAAACTATAAAATAAGATACACTAAAAAGCATAGACATTTATTAATACAATTAAAGTAATATTGTAAATAATTCTAAACTGTGCAGACACAGTCGAAGGATTTCCCGTAAATAAGCATAATTTATTCATATTTAAATAGTTACTAAGAAATAAACAATCAACGATAACAGTAGGGATAAATACTGTATGACGAAACACCGTCAAACTAAAAAATATTTATTAACTGCAATGAAATAACAAACCGCAGTTTTTCTAAAAAAATTATATGGTTCGCGGCTAAAAAAAATTAAAAAAAATGGGTATATTCCATAAGACATGAAAAATGTGCTCTGTAAGCTAGATGCATAAAATTTGAGGTGTATATACTGTCAACCTTTCTCCATCGAATGGTGAACACCAGAATTTTCTATCTATTTGGGTTGTTCCAAAAAAATTTGGGTGCTGCAAAAGTGTCTAAATAGGGATCGCGGTTAAAAAAAAATTAAAATGGGGATATTCGGTTTACTATAAAAATGTGCTCCGTAAACAAGATAATTAAAATTTAAAGTGTTTATACATTTAACCTTTCTTTATCGAATGGTGAAAACCGAATCCTCTATCTATTTCGGTTGTGGCAAAAAAAGAATTAAATAGGGAGTTGCAAAAGTGTCTAAAATCAAAAGTTATACAGGGTGTTACAAATTCACTTCATTAGCATTGCTATCTCGGTAAATATAAGAGATAAAGAGTTGTTTAAATTAAGGCAAAGTTGCGCATTTTATGCTTAAAAACTTCTTAAAAAGAAATTTAAAAAATTCCGATTACTTTCAGAGATATCCGGAGAAAAAAGAAAAATTCAATTTTGTTTTTTATTTTTTTACGACTTTATAACTGAGTATTTTGAAAAACCAAGAGCACTTTCTAGTGGCAATTTTTTATGCTCTTCAAGAAAATAATCTTATTTTTCCAATACGTTTTTTTTTATATACCAACATCAATATTTTTAAATACGGACGATTTTTATTTTATTTTTGGATACTTTTGATCTCAAAAATTAATAATGTACAGTTGTAACTAAAATGTTTCTATAGGAGTTATTTAAAGTTTTTTAAAAATTGAAGAGTAGGCTTTGATTTTGAAATATGAAACTTAAACTTATTTATTTATAATAAAATATTTTTTTTTAAACTGACAAAACCTTTTTGTAATAAATTTGTAACAAATTAACAATATCTAATATTTTAGATGTTCAAAAAGATTGCCATTGACTTGAATACACTTGTCGATTTTTTTTTCGTATTTTATTTATTACACTTTGTACAGAACGCCGTGTTATGGTGCGAAAAGCATTCCTAATGCTATTTAGTTCTTCTAGGCTATTTATTTCGGTTTTGTAATTAAATTTTTAGCGCGCCTACAAATCTAAGGGTGAGAGGCGACCGGCAGCAGACAATAACCACCATTTCCAATCCATCTTTGGGAGTTCTTGATTTAAAAATTCATTATGCCCCGTCCTGCTAGAACCAGATTTGGCGTAGTCTGTCAGCAGTATTTAAGAATTTAAATACTATCACCATTTACATTGCCTCAAAGAAATGATCAATAACTTTATTCTTTACACCATAGATCCACCATAGGTGTGGGAGATAGAGCTATTTGAAAGTTGCATTATTTAACATCTTTCCTCACCCTTATTATCAGAAATATGACAAAAAGTCCGTAACCAAACTGATGCATATTATCAAAATTGTACCTTATACTAGCTAATTTTGAAGAAAAAAAGGTTTTTTAATTTACCGTTGCGGTTGCGCCATCTCGTGGTAGCTCTAGAAATTTGAAAATAGTTTCCAGCTATTTCTCTTTACCACTTTTACTAAAAATATTTTTCCCAAATCCTGTGCCATAAACAGTTTCAGAGATACAGCCGGCGTCCTTTCTTATTTGGACACCCGGTGCACTATTTCTAAATAACAAATAAGGCTTAAATGTTTAATATATACTTTATTTGTATACAGGGTGATCAGTTAAGGGTAGCGAGCGGCCATATTTTATAAGATATTGGTCGTATAGATTTGAGAAAAAAAAATCATGATAAAAGTCGCCAAGAGAAATTGCTGGAAATTATTTTCGAGTTTGTCAAACGTCCGCTCGAGGGCGTAACAACCAACACCAAGTAGAAAAATGGGATTTTTATAGAATTTTGTCTTATGAAAGTATATCGATGATATCATTTTTATATTTACTGGCCATTTCTCTACATTTTTTGTCTAAAACGTTTTGTTCTATCTATCAAAATAAAGCGGTGGGGGAAGTTCAATTGTTTTTTTAAACAAACCAAGATTTCTCCCGTTTCTTTTGGCCAATTTTAGCAAACTTAGGCTTATATGAAAGAGCATAATTTGCACTACAAAACGCTTATTTGGTTTTGAATTTTTGACTTTTGCTGTCGCCGCTAGATGGCGTTAACTGAAATGGTAGCAAATTTTTGAGTTTTTTTCAAAAAATAACAAATGTAATGGTATATTAATTTTTATATATTTTAAAAGAGGATAAATTTCTCTATAATTTAATGAAAAGAATTTATTATCTACTTTTTTTTGAACCGTTGATATTGACCAAAATATAATTTTATTACATTAAAAAATGGCACGCCACTGTTTTTTATCAAAATAAAAATCAGTTTTGTAATCTCTTATTAGTTGTTAACAAAAAGAACCTCCTGACTTTTTTTTGTTAGACAAACGGTTTTGGATTGAAAAAATAAAATAGGTTTACATACTGTTTACAATGATAATTATAAGGTTCAAAATTATTTTTAAATATTACATCTCACAATAATAAAATTATTACCTATTATTTTTATCATTAATAATTATTTAATTAGCAAGAGAATGCATTAGTTCATAATTTATTAATAATAATTATTATTATTTCATAAATTAAATTAAAAATCAAACTAAACATCGCATTTAAGCGAAGCAGGCCATGATCTACAAAACTGAAGAAAAAATTGAAAGAAAACACCAAATTGTCAATCACGCTGATATTCATTTTGACAGTTCCTGCCATTGACATCTAATTTAATGTTATGTAAAAAGTATTTTTACAACAAATCATGCCTTTTACGAATGAAGAAGCCTTTGATATGTTGAGAATTTATTTTCAATGTTTTGAAAATGCGGCGATTGCTTCTAGGCAGTATGCACTGCGTTTTTAATTTAATTTATGAAATAATAATAATTATTAATAATAAATTATGAACTAATTCATTCTCTCGCTAATTAAATAATTATTAATAATAAAAATAATAGGTAATAATTTTATTATTGTGAGATATATTTTAAAAATAATTTTGAACCTTATAATTATCATTGTAAACAGTATGTAAACCTATTTTATTTTTTCAATCCAAAACCGTTTGTCTAACGAAAAAAAGTCAAGAGGTTCTTTTTGTTAGCAACTAATAAGAGATTACAAAACAGATTTTTATTTTAATAAAAAACAGTGGCCTGCCATTTTTTAATGTAATAAAATTATATTTTGGTCAATATCAACGGTTCAAAAAAAGGTAGATAATAAATTCTTTTTATTAAATTATGGAGAAATTTATCCTCTTTTAAAATATATAAAAATTAATATACCATTACATTTGTTTTTTTTTTGAAAAACTCAAAAATTTGCTACCCTTTCAGTTAACGCCATCTAGCGGCGACAGCAAAAGTCAAAAATTCAAAACCAAATGAGCGTTTTGTAGTGCAAATTATGCTCTTTCATATGAGCCTAAGTTTGCTAAAATCGGTCAAAAGAAACGGGAGAAATCTTGGTTTGTTTAAAAAAACAATTGAACTTCCCCCACCGCTTTATTTTGATAGATAGAACAAAACATTTTAGACAAAAAATGTAGGGAAATAGTCAGTAAATATGAAAATGATCATCGATATACTTTCATTAGACAAAATTCTATAAAAATCCCATTTTTCCACTTGGTGTTGGTTGTTACGCCCTCTAGCGGACGTTTGACAAACTCGAAAATAATTTCCAGCAATTTCTCTTGGTGACTTTTATCATGATTTTTTTTCTCAAATCTATACCACCAATATCTTATGAGATATGGCCGCTCGCTACCCTTAACTGATCCCACTGTACAATGAAAATCTTAGCCTTAAAAATTCGAGCAGCCAATCGCGGCTTATCAAGCATCCTATTTTATCGAAGTGGGAACCTAGAAATAATAAACAAAATTTCTTAAATGACGGACCCTAGCGAGGGCGGGAAAAAAACATTGTCCAGGCCAGGTTAGAGACCAAGAACTATCGATAGCGCTAAGGGTAATAACAGTTCTGATGTATAGGCCTATGATTAATTGGGGTTGGAATACTGTTATACCTGTCAAGCATATACCTACTAGAGGCAGCACAGCAAAATGTAAAATTATTTTCTGCTTTAGAATTTTCTGAAGATCTATTCAAGAAAACTCTATTTTTACCTTTTAACCTAAAGAAAAAATATATGGCGTATTGTTAAACTCTCATATAGGAACAATTCCGACGTAGATGATTTTTAAATATTATTTTTGGTTTTGACAAAAATGGCGTCATCATTATCCTTTTGACATTGTTTTGACTTTTCCGTTTAAACCGGAAGTGATAATCCATTACTTTTACATTTACAAATCTTTATACATTCTCGCCAATACTTGGACAAGTTTTTAATACAGGGGTTTATCCAAACATTCAAAACCACAATTTAATAATAGAACACAAATTTTAAAGATAATTTGTAAAAGTTTGAATGAAAAGTAGTAGAAAAAATTGTATACATTCCTCTAGAGTAAAGTGCATTTCCTCCCTTGGATTTCTATGCCCTCCGCTTTGTGTCGTGCATCAAATTATCCCCGAGAGAAAAAGAGGCACTTTTTTCTCTTGTTATTTAAATAACTATAATTCCGTTTTTCGAAAACTTTCAACCCCTAAATAAGGGTAGTTTTTGAAAATTTCGAAAAACAAAAGATAATGATTACCTTGGTTTTTAATGATGAGTAGTTTAATTACTGTAAGATACTTTTATCTTTTTTCCCTGGTCGCTATAACATACTTAAAAAAGACCAATTTTGCGTCATGAGGATAACTTGACTTTTGGAAATAAAATTGCAGCTTAGAATAATAATTTGGTTTTTAAAATATCGTGGCCATTTAAAATATATCTTCAAATTTTTTAACCATTTTATAGATTGACTATGTTCAATGAAATTTTAAACGGATAACTAATGAATTCCACCAACATCTTGAAATATTACTATTAGGTATATTAAACTTATATTTTTTTGCCTTGCCACGATGGACTGGACTAATCAATGAGCTAACATCATAGATAGAGAAAGCATTTCATTCATTAACGCAATCGAGAGCTGCGGCCAACATGTTCTTGTTTATTATTGGCGATAGAATGGTAACGCATAGTTTGTACTTACTTGTAAAATGATAATCCAGGAACCATAACCGTCACTTTACACACTTGGGACTGCCTTACCATTTTTGTTTATTAAAAGTACTTACAAAAAACTGAAATTTATACAATTGTCAAAAAATTACCCAAACAACAAAAACATTTAGATTAAAACGTCATATTGAATGTGTCATCTGTCGAGCGAAGCTGAAGGTGGCGGAAGTACGCTTCTACGAAAAATCCGCTGTTGCCACGTTGTCTCGCCTTTATTAATAGCTGTCCAAACAGAAAATAGTATTTTGACATCATTACTTTTCTGTGTTATACTTTATAGTAATAAATATAACAAATATCATTCACAGTTTAAAATACAATAGTAGAGCTTATTGTGATGTAATTTTAGGATAAGTAAAATTTATTAATAATATACTATCAAGTAAATAAAACAGAAAGATACTTGGCAGCCACGCTTTACGACAAAATAATATCTGTAGTAACCATTTTCCCGGGTTTTGGTGGATTTTATTGTTTCGAGTACAATGGTTCATTCATCGCTAGGCAGAACCTTAGAATGTGCGTTTATGATGCCACGCTTATGCCAAATGGATGCTTTCTCCAGACTAACAGCTCACTAGGGACTAATAGCCGCGATCGAACGGTTGGCCAGCCCTGCTGTAGATTATCTTTTAATATTTTTGGTATTCCAAAACAAAACCTATTAAATTTAAGAATCCGGTGTAGATACCTGTTAATTTGTGTTAAATTGCCAGTAACGACGTTTACATATGTTTTCAGACTAATCATATCGATGTATCTCTCTGTCATAAAGTTTTTCTGCACCAAAAAGAGTTCCTTAACTTTTTTCGGTAACTTCTGGTGTAATCCATCCGAGCATACCAGAGTCACGTTATTAAAATTACACTAAAAATATATTAAGAATTTTATTCATACAGAATATTAGTGTACCTCACTTTTTACATTTCATATCGGATTTTTTAAATTTGCCGCCATAACAGCAGTCACGTGATAAGTGTCAAAATGCTATTTTACTCGACATGTAGAATGAATTACCAACTTAACTTTTTTAAATACCCTAAAAAATCTTATCTGTTTTAAACTTTTTTTGATTATCCTCTATATACAGGGTGATTTAAAAAATATATGCCATCGCGTTATAGGTGATTCCTTGGCCAAAAATATGACAAAAACATTTTATAAACATAGCTCCAAAACAGCTCTATTTTTAAGATACAGTGCGTGAAAGAAAAAAAATTCAGAGTTGGAATTTTTCTGTTATATTTAGTAGGGTTTTTCGATTTGACTAAAACTTAATGCAGTTAAAATACTGACCGAAATACATCTTCAGTGGCGTAGCTATATTTAGCAAATCTAGTGTCGACATTTCGAATATCTGGCAGCCGTTGGGGTGAATAATATTAAACATTTTTTGTAAAAAATACATTGTCCTTAATTCAAAATGCTACTATTTTCGTGCTAGGCAAGTTTAAAATTAGAATATCTAGAAAATCGTTTAGTTTATCCAGTTAATTCAAGAGTACCTTCTTTAGCAAAATCAAGCAACACATAAGTATCTTGTACCAAATTAGCAATATTAATAAAAATTAATAAAATTACCCAAAGCGACGCCACCGACCCTAATAGTTGCAAAAGTTTATTAAAACCCCCCAAAAAAAAAAAAAGTTTGTACATTGGACAAACTACTATATTTTTTTTTTTTTGGGGCGTAATCCGAATTCGAGGTCAGTTTAACCCAATCAGGTCGTCGTTAGGGTTATTTCAATGTCAAATACACAGAAAAATACACAAAGTAAAAATAAAAAATATACCTCTATGTTTTCGAGGTTGCGAAATTTAAATCCGAAGTCAGTTTGTCTCTACAGGGTTAAGGTCAAGGTCGTTTCAAGGTCAAATTTTTCCAAAAGTACTTAGATGAGAAAAAATAATATATCTCTATGTTTTTGAGGTTGCACAATTCAAATCTGAGGTTTGTTTGGCCATACAGGGTCATTTTAAGGTCAAATTTTAAAATTAATACAAAGAAAAAACAAATGATGATCTTTATGTTTTTGAGTGGTAAATTTAAATCCAAGGTCTGTTTGACCCTACCAAGTATCAGTTCCTAAAGTAATACTTAAAATTCTTGGTTAACCCCGTATGGTATGTGTTTTTTTTATTTTGGAATGATCTTAAAATTTGTTGTCTTTTACGTTTTTTCCCCTATTTGATTACTTTCTTTTTAAATGACTAGCAGTAATTTGTCATTACGTTTGTACCCCACCGTCATGATTTTTTTTTTTCCTTTTTTTTTTAATTTTAATGAAATCTATCTTTCCCCACCATTTAATTTTTTCCAATTTTTTTAGAAAAATTTATAGTGGTTGTAACTTTATACTCATCAAGCATCCTATTTCTGTAAGTTTTTTATCATTTGAGCAATAAATTCAAAATTAGTCTGTTTGACCCTACAGGGTCATGGTCAAAGTCATTTGGGGGTAAAAATTTTAAAAAAATAAAAAAAGTTAAAAAAATGATACTTTGTGTGTTTTTAAGGTCACTCAATTCAAATCCAAGGTTTGTTTGACAGTACAGGTTAAAGGTTAATATCGTTTCAAATTCAAATTTAAGAAAACTCAAGTAGAATCAAATAGTATATTGATAGATTTTTGAAGATTATTGATTTGCCTTTAAAAATCCAAAATTGTTTACCGTAAGGTTTACAAGATTAATGAAACTAAATTTTTAAAACTTTTTATTAAAAGGGGGTTAATGTATAATTAAATTTAACTAGATTATTAAATAAATTATAATTTTTTTTACTCCGAAAGCTTTATTGTAAGAGCTCATTTAAAAACCCCGTTTAAAAACATTGGTTATTCCGTTTGTGTTTACATCGGGTTTGGCCAATTTAGTGTACCTAAAGACGAGTTTTTAATTATATATTAATATTAAACCTGATTTAGTTTTGACGATGCCTTTAAATTTAAACGAAGAACATGGATGAACAGAGGATTTAAAAAGGGAACATAAATATATAAATGTTTGTAGTGCCATTATGATTCCACAACAAAAACCGGCCCCAAAAATTATTTTTTTTAAGTTCCAAAAGATGAAAAAAACGAAAGAAATGGGTTGGTAAAAAAAAAATCCGTTAGTGTAAAATCTACTTTACATATCTGCGAAGGTCATTTTTTTTTAAGTACCTAATATTTAACTTGCCCAAAAAAAGACAACATTTCTAAATATTAAAATTTTTTTTTCGGTTTTTTTTTTAAAAATTAGACATAATATTTTCTTTTTATTTATTTAGTAATTAGGACTGGTGATACAGATAAAAATTATACCTAATATAGGACTAGTTTTTTTTTTTGTTAACTGAAATTTTAAAAAGAGTAGCGAAGTTCCAATTTGAATACAAAGTGGAAAAAATATTTTAATAAGACCCCCCGGTAAGACAGATAAGGTATTATTTTACAAAATCTATTATTTAGGTTTTGAGGTTATCTTTTACCAAAGTTTTTACTTTTACCTTATAAAACAACTGCACTACATATATTATTACTTAAAATAATGTTTAATTTTGAATACATACCTTGTTTCTTTAACTCAGCTCGCATGAAATTTGGGTTATTTCCCAAAATGTAAACAATAATGATCAATTTTTGGCAAGTAACAGATTGCCCTTGGCAAATCAGCTTCAGAGTTATTTTTAAAAAAAAATTTAAAGAACAATATTTTGTTAGCACAACGAAAGGAAATAAAAACCCCAAGAAACAGCCCAAAACAAAATCACCTTGATGTCGCCTAAAAATGACAAGCAAAAACAAAGTGTGACAGAATCGTTTTGACCGATACCGGATCGTGACGTCGCAGAAAATCCTTGTTTTGGGGCTGCGTTTTGGGCGGGGAAAATTTTTTGAATTTCACATTTTTTTAGAACAGTAAGTTGAAAATTGAAAAATATATTATAATTGATACTTTATAGTTTTAGAAACTTTAAAGTAAAAAATAAAAAAAAATGCAACTTCCCCCTTTAGTGACCTCGAAAACATAAAGGTATATCAATTTTCTACCGGGTATTTTTGTAAATTTGACCTTGAAATTACCTTAAAACGACCTGATGGGGCAAACTGACCCCGGGGTTTGGGGTTTTGGGGGCCCAAAATATAAGGGGCTAGTGGTCTGCCTAATGTACAGAATTTTATTTTTTTGTGGGGCTTGTTACAAATTTTTTTTGGTCAATATTCTCTTGCCAGTTTCATTTTAAAAGAAAACACCGATTTGAAAATAAAAAAAAAATATTAA
>JAHBCN010009118.1:0-36169 GCA_019359885.1 Listronotus oregonensis | reverse complement strand
TTTAAAGACAGGGACAAAACCATTGAAAAGATTAACAAACAAAAAGGGTTGGAAAATTAGATGGAAAAAAAATTTTTGTCCTTTAAAACCGGGTTTTAACCCAGATATAATATCCATAATTAAACAAACGTTTATCTGGTTTTTGGCACATCCCCTGAAAATTTAAGGGTTTTTTTAATTACCTAAAAACATTTTTGCCTGAAAATATATTTTTCAAATTTATTAATAATAACTTTTCCTTTTAGTAGTTTATAAAAAAATGGACGACGGGAAAAAAGGAACCCCTTTATTACAGGTTTTTGGTTAACAGTTTTTTGGGGACTTTTTAAACCTTATTTTAAGGAAAAGAGAGAGAGAGAAAAAAAAAAAATTTTAAATATTTTTTTTTTTTAAACCACGTTCAACTAAAAACAATTGAAAAAAAAGGGGCCCCTTTGCAAAATAAAAAAATAAAAGGAGACAGATTGTTAAAAAAAACTAAAAAAATATTAAATGATAATTTTTAAACTACAGTAAATTAAAAACAAAACAATATCATATAACACAGATCAAGACCAAAAATACAAAAAAAATAAAAAAACTACAGAACCCTGTGAAACGTTTAAAAATCTTTGAGTAAAACGTTTCATGACGCAGAAGAAAAAAAAAAAGGTAGGTGAAAAACTATCAACACCAAAAAAAAAAAAAAAAACAGATAAATTTTCAGAAAAAGAAAAAAAAACTCATAAGAAAAAAGGAAAATTAAATTACTTACGACCTCCGGTTTTTTAAAAAAGTGAAAAAAAATTTTGAAAATCAAAAAAAACTTGTTTTAGACAAACATTTCAACGAAAAGTTAAAAATAAATATGTGTATACCCAGATCCAAACTCAACCCAAAACGGTTCGTTTGTTCAACAACCCGAGTTTAAAAATTTTCGGGTGGCGATAAAAAAAAGTTTTGATTAATGTGTTTTTAAAACAATTTCAACATCTGTTGAAATGACGGCTAAGAAATAGGAAACAACGAACAAAATTTGGCATACCAAAAGGGATTAGGCTTTTTTTTATTGTTTTTCATTGTTTTTTTAAAAAACCCTATTAGAACACTAATTCTTTAAAAGGTCAGTAAATAATTTTTTTCAATGGCCTTTCGTAAGTTCATTTTTTTAAAATAAATCGAATGAATTTTTAACCTCCCGGGGGGGAAATAGAGATGTGGAGCCCCGAAATTTCCAAGCGAAGAAAGGAATTTTCGCGAAATTCACTATATTACTGCTATATCTTACTACTGATTTCGTAACTGATGGTTATTGTCCTTCTTTAAATTGCCCTTTTTATTAACAATTGGTTATTTTGTAACAATGATTGAAACGCCTCTGCCTTTGAATCTTTCAATTGGGAGGGGGCTGGGCTGTGGAAAAAATCAAATTGTTTTATTTTGGTTTTAAAAATTTTTTAAAAGGTAACCTTGTCATATTTAATTTGGCACACATAACTAACATGCAGAAACTCTCCCTGGCGCACAGGTCATTTTTCAATTTTGGGGAATAAAACCTAAACCTGTTTTGATTATATTACAGGTTTTTGACATCTAGAAAATTAAAAAATATAAATTTTTTATTTTTAAATATTTTTTTTTTAAAATCAATTACTTATATTAAACTAAAGACCCATCCAAAAAAATATAAATAATTACTTGTGGTTTGATAAATGACAAAACATTAATTAAAAATTATTTTAATCTTCCTATGTCGCACTTGTTTTCAATTTTTGACAATATTTTGTTTAAGTTTGGTTCTTAAGTAAATTGAACTCTTGATAAGGGTTCTTTGTTTGACCGGGCACCCACATTCTGACAGAAATATATAGGATCGAAGTTTAATAGCCTCAAGAAGATTTTTCCCATAGATTTTTCATGAAAATTTTCTTGAAAGATTCTTATTGCGAAAGTCTTTTTGCGTGATTCCGGCTTTTCCAAACATCCTTATAAAGAGGTGAATTTTTTTATTATTTCGATCCATTTAAAATTCTGTGTAAACTTGGAATTATACCATGGATATTGATTTAAAAGTTCTGAATTTTTGCATATTCGGAAAATGACTGTGTTTATTTCTTACCCACAACATGGTATAAAATTGTGTATAAGGTTTTAGAAACTCTTCATTAAGATCTAAAAAACAATAAATTAATTAAAACTAATAAAATTTAATTAAATAAAATGTTTCATTTAAAAAAGCAAATCACTTACCGTTATCTTAGGATTGAATAATTTCGGAAAAATTTACGAGCCGCGTTCCCTGTTAGTGGTACCAAAACCCTGCTTTGGCATGTCAACCAGCAAATGCAAATGTTCCCTTAACTTCGGATTTCATCTTTTGGGATTTGACCAAATTTTTTCTTGGTTCCTCGAACTTCCATTTTTTTACCACTTTTAAAATATGCAGGCACCAAACACCATCCAAGCTTGTAGGTGGAAATACCATAATAAATTTTTTTCACGGGTAGAGTAAATATTTTTTTCATTCATGATTTTGGGGTAAACCCAGATTCCACAAGTTTGTGTGGATGTGTTACTTATAAGACTAAACATCTTTCCGTCTATCACGTTAACTAAATGGTGATTTTAGCCAATTGACGATCATTAATTAGTCGGTTGAATTTTATTAATTTGCTCTTCTTTTAACAATTTCTGCTTTGGATAAATGGTGTCTCTTTTGCAAGATCAACTTAATTGGTCTACAGTATCTTTTAGTGAGGCCGAGTATTTTGCCAGTATGGTACCATCATCATCTGTCGTCATTTCGGGGAACTAAGCAAATGGAAAATAATCGTTCGTTTTTGTCATATCTTCTCCACTAAATTGTTCCGGTTGAGTGACCTCCACTGCCATCCAACCCCATTTGTACTGAATTGTGACCGTTCTTGAAGACGACTCTGGTAAATTTTGAAAAATTTCTTCTTGGTTTGGAAAATTCGTTGGATATGGTAACGAGGTTCATTCTACCTCTCCGAATATGTTAATTTTATGAAATTTTTCAGGAAAATTTTTTTTTGCAGCGAGAAGAATATTGTAGTTTGATAAATATTTGCATTTCGGCATTTTGTTCTTTTGTATAAAATTAACTTTTCTTGTTTAATCGGTATCAATAAAAAGACCCGATTCTTTGTGTATATTTTATCATTTTGAGGAGGGACTCTTTTTTTAAATTTTTTCTTTTGATGGCAATAGATTTTTAATAATTTTAGAAGGGCTTTTTCCAGACAACTCAAAACTTTTGTCAGCAAATTTACTCCGGCAAAAGTTTCTTTAAAGAGGCATAATTTTTTGACATTTTGCCGAAGATCTTCAAAATTTTTGATGGGGTCCTTTACTGGGGCAATTGGTCAGAACTTTTATGTTCTCAAAAAAATGATTAAAAAGGTCCGGTGCTTTATTTCAAATTTGTTTCTGGTGCTGTACAGCATTTCCAATTTTATTTACAAAACTTAAAATTTCACTTTTCTGTGACTGCATTATATCTAGCGCTATCTTTTTATCATTTAAATGAAGTTTATTTAAAACAAACATTAAAACATGGTTTTTCCATCTATGGAGTTACCTTCCACCAAACGTTAAATAGCTCACTTTTGAATTGACATGGTCTACAAAAACAAAAGATTTCTAAGAAAGTGGCATCGGGCAACAAAACTTAAATGAGCTAAACAACATTGACTTTAATAAAAAAATGTTTTTAGTTTGACCTGGTTTACCTCTGGTTTTGCAGCTTTTTAAAGAAACATTTAATTTTTTAATAATATACAAACAGATTAAAATCATTACATTTCTAATAATCCCACATAAAACAATTAACTTAATTTTATAAAAAAATACATACCTTAAACTTTCGAAACATTCAACGTTAGTCCAAACTTTTGAAAAATTTATTTGAAATAAATTCTAAAATTTTATCAAAGAATCCAGAAAATAAAAACAAAAATATTCACTGCGTTTAACAAACTGAGACTGAGAACTGACTTGAGATAAAAAATTTTTAGTGCAAAAAAATGTTATCAGAATGTTCTCTTCATGATAAAAAATATAACAAAGAAATCTTAATACATACTTTTTTTGTTTATTATCGCCTAAAATGGCAAAATGACCTATGTGTGGCGGCGCTTTGATATTTTTAAGCACAATACGCGAAAGAAACGCACACGAAACGATTATAATTCATGTAAAGGAGGCAGATAATTTTCCAGTAAAATGGCGCCTGAACCTGCGCGAGGATAATGACCGTATTTTCCCGCCAATTCATGAAATCGTGCCGCTCTTTGTTAGTTTTGCTGTGATATCACTGTGATACCTGGTATGTTGTGGTTACCTAGCAAAAATTTGTTATTTGTTTTCAAGACATGACCTAAAGATAAGGAGCACCATCTCTGGGTTACAAAAATAACCCTCAAAGCATTAAGATGGCACTGGTGTTCTAGGGGACCGTTTTTAAATTTCACTTTATTACAGGTTTATTAAAATGTTATTGGGTATAGTAGTACTGTAAACAAAACTAGTTATGTTTTGTCTGTTTTTTAAGTACATGTTGTAATATTGTCTTGTCTGTTAGCAAAAATTTAAAAAAAAATACATGAATTACTTTTTCTTTCCTGATGGTTTTCAAAAAAAAAAAAAAAAAATAGCGCGGAAGCTTTAGTTAAACCCCATTTATTTTTGTATCCAATTTCGGTAGTAAAAAAACAAGTTCGCGAATATTCGCAAACCATTTTAAATTTACAGAAATTTAACATCTTTTCACACATTTCTTTCTAGCAGCAAAAAGGGGAAAAATTAATACAATATTAAGAAAACTTTTTAAACATCAAATATTTATTTTCCTCCTAAACAAGTCATATTTTATCCTAATTAAAAGATCGGGAAATACGATTTAAGTAGAATTTATTTGGAGTTTCGAATATAACTTTGTCAATAAATTTGTCAAGACTTTCTTAAAGTTTTAATGACTTATATAATAAAAATATCGGATTTTTTTAGATCCCTTACATTTTCTTCGTCAGATGCTAATTATTCACAATTATAATATTTAATGTAATGACAAATATGAAAAAGCCTTAAAAGAAAAATATCATATTTTCTAAGATATAATGCCACCTGTTAAGCGGCCTACACACCTTGATAAATGCATGAAACCTCAATGAAACTTGCATCAGTTGCATAAGCGCCTACTCACATCGAAACCTGTTGCGATGCCTGAATCGAAACGTTATTCCAATGCAAATTTATTGAAAGAGCTAAAAGTACATGAGCCAGCGGACTACAGAAACTACCTTCGTAAGAATGAAGAATGTTTTGAATATATATTGAACAAAATTCGCTACCGAATTGAAAAAGGTAATACGATAATGAGGCAGTCCGTTACTGCAGAAGAAAGCCTGGCTGCAACGCTGAGATATTTAGCTACTGGTAATAGTTATGAAGATTTAAAGTTTTCTACTGCGATTTCTCCTCAACTATTAAGCAAAATTATTCTTGAAACCTGTACTGCTATATACGAGGAATTATCAAAGGAAGGATACTTAAAGGTAAATAAACACTATAAATTATATATATTAATTTATTATAAACTTATAAACAAATTAAACAATAACTAAAAACTACTGTTTACTAAAATTCAAAATTCGTTAAGACTGAAACTCTTGACATGTATTGGTGTTATTTATTGTCAATATTAGCATATGTATGAGTAATAGCTGTATTGAAGAACTATTATTGGTAAAATTTTGATAATTATTATTGGTTTGATTTTGTTTAATAGCCACCGCATCTTCATTGAGCTTATTTAATTTGGCATAAGATATAACATCACTTATTAATTTTTCTCAAAAATAAGTTGATCAGGGAAAGGACCTAGATCAAAGCCATTTTTTTGCCCTAGCATCATACTTATCATCAATATGTGTAGGAAGATTATAATTGTTAGAGGAATTGTAATTTGCCAAAGTTCTAGTGGCTACATTAAAAAATTCCTTTTCTTGGGTAATCTTCTTCTTTTGTAGTCGAACTCTTTGAGAGAGTGCTCATACGTGAAGTAACTTGGAGACTGAATGTTTGATATGTCTGTTCTGATGAATCATTGATTTCTGTTAACTCTGCATTTTCTTCAGTGTCCTGAAATAAATTATAATTGTTGATATTGTTTTAGTTTCCAAAGAACGAAGAGGAGTGGAAATCAATAGCAAAAGAGTTTAAGGAAAAATGGAACTTTGATTATGCTGTGGTGCGATAGACGGTAAACACATTAATATAATGAAGCCTCATAATAGTGGATCATATTATAACTATAAAGGCAAATTTAGCATGTACTGTTAGCATGGCTAATGCATTGAGTTCCAATGGTTCACACCGGTATTAATGGTCGATTTCGATGGAGGAGGTTTGCAAGAAACTACATTTTATGAAAACTGATAAATGACAAATTACATTTGCCGCGTCCTGAAACTCCCAGTGGAACTCAATTTAGTTGCCTTATACTTTTGTAGGAGATGAGCTTTTCCGCTACTAGAAAAAATGAAGCCAATGTAAAAACCTTTCAAAGAAGAAAGGATATTCAATTATAGGTCAAGTCGAGGCGGAGAATCATAGAAAATGCTTTTGGCATTATGGCTAGCCGGTTTCGTATATTTCATACTGATATTCTATTGACATTGAAAATGTTGATGCTTTAATTTTAACGATGTTGTGCTCTTCACAACTTCCTTACACGTAAATCATCTACAACTTATTTACTAAGATCTTCATATGACCAAGAAGATATTGAAACTGGGAAAGTAATACCCGGAGAATGGCGACAAGATGGAAATCCTTTAACATCACTAAACGTACTCCGAGAGCAGCAACTGCGCGAGCAAAAAAATAAGAGATGAATACAAAATATTTCAATTCTAACGGCGCTGTACCTTCCAGGAAAAAAAGTGTGGTTTGACTCGAACTTATTATAACAAAGAAAAACAAGTGTTTTGAGAATAAGTTAAAATTCATGATATTTAAACTTATTAGGGCTACTCTATGCCAAAACGACTACTTTAAAAAATTATAATTTTTCGGTTGCTTTAAAGCGTTGAAAAGCTTTTAAAATTTTTATAAACCTTTTTAGTAATGTAGTAGGTATAACTGTTCAAATGAAAAGGGGTCGGGTCCGAAAAGTGGTCAATTTCGAGTAAAATACCTCTTTTATAAAACATATTAAAAAAAACTTGTACATGATTATTTATGATAGTATCCGTTGTCGTTTATAGTCCATCGATTTGAAAAAAATGACAATTACAAATAAAAAGAACACGTTTTGTTTAGTAGATTTCAAAAAGAAAAAGTCCGAAAAAATGCATTTTTGCAGAGAACAATGAAATTAAAAGTCGAAAAAACACCATGTTTTGAGGTTAAGTAAAGGGCTAGATTCTGCGACGTTGTCAGATCAAAAAAAACGATCAAATTTAGTTTTAAAGCATTATGGAAATATAGGAATACTAAAATTAAATCTTATATTTTTTTGTCGAAATATACATGGAAAAACGAACATTTTTTAAAAAATATTATAATTATCTGGATTTGTCTCATAGAAATAAAATATTTACAATTTAATGAGGGAAACTTAACGAGAACTAACCAGTACTAACCAGAAGTAGGTAAGTATTTGTAAGTTATCGTTTGTTGGTTTTGGTTAGTTTTCCCTGTTGAATTATAAATTTTGTATTTCCCATAAAAATAAAAAAAAATAAAATCGTAACGACTTTTTACAAATTCTTTCGCGCCAAACAAAAAAACAAAAACCTTTAATAATAATAAATTATCTGAAAACCATCTGGCAACATTGCTTATTCAAGGCCAAAATCATCACAAAACGACGTCCTATTTAATGTCAATCAGCCATTTATTTTCAGTATGTTTTATATGGGAAATAAAGAAATTATTTTTTTTGTAAAAATGTGAGGAAAAATAAATTTTCTGGACCCTATGTGTTTTATTATGGTGCAATAGTAAGTGAAAACAAAAATTTTATCAAATCATTGCTGTATAAAAAAGATGTTAAACGACAACGAACCTTTATGATATATTACATTTAATATATACATGCTTACATACCTCGTTGTGTATTTTTCGGTGCACTCTCGTCCTCCTCATCTAAATTTGATGTGCCCTTTCGAGGCATTTCAGATCGCAATGAAACTTAACATTTCATAATACCATAGAGATGGAACGTAAACTTCATCAGTGCCACTCCCAGACCTGAGAGAGTTTATGACTTTTTTTAATTCTCGCCGAAAACTGCATCGCATGGCATGAATTTTTTAAACTACAAAATCCTTATTTGCATCTGGAAATTTTTCCTTGCATTTTTTTACATTTTCTTCATATGCTTGGTTTCTTATATTTCTGTCTGAATACTCTTTAGCCTTTGTATTCCAAAGACACGTATGTAGATGATAAATATTAATAAACTCTTCCCAAAATTGTCGATCATTTTCCACCATGGAATTTACATACACAAACAAAAAGCAAATGACGCGGAAAAATTCTTTCTTCTTGGCATCGACGCAATTCTATACACGCTGAAACTTGCATCAGCATCCTGATTCGGTGTCGCAGCTCGCCGACCAAAACGGGATTCCAGACTCCGCATCGCTGCAAGCCGAAGCTGATGCCAAATACGTGATGCAGTTCTACACACACTGCTACTTGCATCATGAAACATAAGAGTCGATGCCTGCATCGCAGCATGCATCAACGTGTGTAGGCCGCTTTAGAATCTATTGTTTTTGCTACTAGCTTTTATAGAAACCTAACAACTCAAGAATTTGCACCAAGAAACATCCTGTGCCTTAGTTTTTTACAAGGTAATGAAAAAACATATATTTACTTTTTCTGACAAAAATATCAGCACACAAATTGTTTATTTTTTTGATACAAACAAAAAAAGATATTCCTTTTACATTTTTTTTATTTATGTGTCAGTTATGTATCCCATAAGTTTCAGCGGTTTAGAATACTTATTTTTGAAAATTTAACGTTTTAAATGAAAAGAAAAAAAATCTGATCAAAAAATGTATTTTTAAAAATAAGTGAAAAAATAAATAAGATATAAAAAAGATTCAACAGTAAAAGAATGTAGATTGCTTTTTACAGACTATATTGGTTTTTTGTTTATTTCTGTAAAATAAAAATTAACAGAGATATGGCTGATAGGAGTTTGTAGTTGAGGGAGAGAACCATGTTTCTGAAGGCGTTTATCCTCAAAAAATTCTAAAATCAAAAGTTAAAAGATATTTAATTTTACAGGACTTTTAGGTTTAAAATTAAGGAAGTTTTCGTTAAAAAACCAGGCGTATGTTCCCGGTACGATTTTTGGGGCATTGTCTATTCTATATCTTTGTATGTGTGATATACAGGAATATATATATATACAGTGCCTTCATTAATGTTTGTAAACCACGTGACCACGCGATTTTGGTTTGTAAAAGTGGCTCCACTGCTTGGTTTCTTTCTTATTTACAATGTTGTCACGATGGAAAAAAGTTCATAAAGTTTTTTCCGATATTTATTTTTTTCTGTGACAATTTACCAGCTTCTAAACTCCAGACAAAGCAAAAAATGTGTAAATTAAAATTAGTGATTATAATAACCTCCTAAAATGTTAAAATTCCAAAAAAATCAGAATCAGTGCAGGTTAGTGGTCCAAAGAACACACCTTTTATGAGGAAAAATATTAGTGTTGGCAACACAGCAAGCTCTGTTTCGACAGTAGACTTGACTGACACTACTGACAGACCATTGTTGGAGTTAGCGGTATTTGGTTTTTGGATAGTTTTTTTTGGAAAAGTTTTAGATTTTTTTGATCAAATTATGTTCGAAAAGGAACCTTACAAGCTTAAAACAGTTCTTTTCAGAATTACTTTTCATATTTTGAGTTTTAAAGGTAAGTTACATGTGTTTTTGTTATTGAGGTTACGTTAAATAAAACTGTTTTGTTTATTTTTAGAAAATGTTTAAAATGTGGATTCTGGAACAAGATGCCTTTATAATAATGGCACATTTTAGAAGTGCAACTCGTAATGAGGATGGAACTTGGTCATATTCTCTCCAAAGTTGCATGGACCAGTTTAGAGAAAGGTTTCCTGACAATCTTGTTTTGAGTACGAAAAATTGGTCCATCACAGACATGAGCTTATCAATCGCTTTAAAAACAAGAATTGCATTTGTAAGGGCAAGTCCACTGGAAGGCCTACCGTGCTTACAGAACCTGTTCTTGATATACGTGCTCGAATGGAGCACATTACTAAGAAATCAGTGGAGAAGTTGTCTACTCAGTACGGTAAAGATACTATTTTAAATAAAAATTGAAATTAATGTTTACAGTGCCATATTTTTTTTTAGAAATGTTTGTTAGTTCTTGCCATAAAGCACTAACCAAAAACTTGGAAATGCATCCATATAAGGTCACAGAGTCACAGTATTGCAAGAATTCCTTTTACCAGATTTTAGAAAGAGGGTGCAGTTTTGTCAATGGTTTAATGAGATTCTTTACAATGAATGATGTTTTGGACCGTACTTTTTTCTCTGATGAAGCGTGGTTTCATTTGCCCGGTTAAAATAATTGGAATTTTTTGTACATTGTTTTATCTTAATTTTTTTTAGCATGTAATAATTCTCCTAATTTTTTTAATTATGTAACTTAGGTAGTGTAATTTATTAATAATGTAAAAATAAATCTAAGCCATGTCCATCATTTTAAGTCAAGTAGTTTTATTTAAATAATATGAATAAACTGTGCAAACTAAGAGTTAGTGTGACTTGAATTTTTCTATTAAGTTTAAACTGACTAAAATCCAAAGGTATGATAAAATATACGGATCTTCGCTAAACCGAACATAGTCAAGGGAACATGGCACCAAAATAGGCCTTACGAGGGATTTTTTGTGCAGTAAGATGGATTCAAATGCGGTTTCTTGCATTCGAATTGTATAAACATATAGAAACTTTGTAAAACAAATTTAATTAATGGAAATAAATAACCGCATTTTTGCATTAGAAAAATGCATTTTCGAAATGCATCTTAAAGTTTGCAACTATAAAGAAATTATAACTAAGTAAAAAATGATGCAAATGGGCTCGAATTTGTTACTCGGGGGTTTTCGAGGCCGTTGAACACTCATATGATATTGACAAGGGCATGAGGAGTACCTGGTGCGCGCTAAGGATGGTGTAAACGTCGTCTTCTAAAGTTTTACAACAAATCCTGCTAATGTCGGTCCAACTGTCGTAAAACTCCACTGGACCACGTTTACACTATCCTTAGCGCGCACCAGGTGCTCCGTAGGCCCTTGCCAATCTCATAGTCAGCAAGTCAGCGACCTTGAAAACTCCCTAGTAACAAATTCTCATTTTCATCATTATTTACCTAGTTATACATTTTTTATAATTGCAAACCTTAAAATGTAATTTAAAAATGATTTTTTTAACGCAGAAATGCAGGTTTTCATTTTCCAATAATTAAATTTGTTCACAAAGTTTGTAGACGCTGATTAATCTGAGATACGAATCGAATGCAAAAAACCGCATTCAAATCCATCTTATTGCACAAAAAATCCCTCGTTTCCTTGACTAGAATTTTTTGTACCTAAATCTAGCAAATTAAATTATTGACAAACAAGACACTCAAAACTAAATGCATGCAAAAATTATCCAAAAAGGCTGTAATAACTTGGTTCAAATTACAATTACTTAAAAAAATGATAAATGGTAAATTTTCTAACCTTAAAAAAATGTTTTTGACATTTAAATATCGATTTTAAAATGCCCGGCGCCAATGAATATTTCTAGGGATATTTTATTAAATTTTGTGCAACCTCTGAATAGGCAACCCGCAACATTTTTGGTCACGTGGTTTACAAACATTAATGAAGACCCTGTTTTATATATATATATATATATATATATATATATATGTATATATATATATATATATATATATATATATATATATATATATATATATATATATATATATATATATATATATATATATATATAATATAATCAATTTTGATTTCTTAGGATATCGGTCCTAGAGGGGATGATTGACGCTTTGCATCAGCACATAAAAAGAGTTTTCTTGCAAATTCAGATTTGGCTAGGAAACAAAGATATAAAAAAGAAATTCCAATTAAAATGATTACCAACCTACATCACAGGAACTCCTGAAAATGACATTTTTCAATTGCATATCAGGTGCGGGGCGAAAAATTGGGCTGTTTTGCAATGCTTCCTGTGGAACGTGTTCCAGTGACAATTGCTTGAATAGTCCACCAATCAAAGAACAAGAGGATGAGAAGGAACCTAACAGTGGCGATGAATTAAACATTTCATAATTTAACATTTTGTATTATTAATATTTTTTTTATATAATGAACATAAAATACTTTTTTTCCTTTTTTACCTTTTGAAAAATGTCCCTATCAATTTTAAATCTAAACTTTTTTTAATAAAGAGTCGATTTTCAAAAATAAGACTTTTTTTGTGTTGCTAGGGGTGGTTTTTGAAGGTTAAAATAATGCGATAAATTGTACTGTACTGCAAGTTAATAATAAATTATATTCAGTTTTTTTATATTAAAAGTATCATTAAAATATTTCAATTTGTCAAAAATATTTTTTGTGAATCACAATCCACCCCAATGGTTATTTATTGTAATTAAATATTTATTATACGATAAACTATTAAAATATTTTTTTTACAATATATGCGTCAATAAATCATTTTAAGATTTAAAAAAAAATGTAATTTTGTTATTAATAATGATTTTTAAGGGTTAAAAAGTTACAAATATAATGTAAATTATAACTTACAACAAAAAATATATTTATTTCACATATTTAGATATGATTTTAATTTGCACGTCTATTTCAATGGTTTTTTAATTTTTTTGGCATAAGGGGTGGTTCTTACCCCCTAAAAATTAAAAGCACACTTTAGGCATACATAAACTTTGATCTGGAAGGTTAAAGGAAATGAATTCCAAATTTTTATAAAAATTAAAACTGTATAGAAAAATTCGGAGGTCACATACCTTTTTTCTCCCCATAGACTGTACTACAGTTATTTATTTTTTTTATCTGACGAGAAGCGGTGTTTTAACGCGGAAAAGGTGGTGGATGCCGTACTTTTTTTTTAATTAAAAGTAGTCTACCACTGAATTCCGTTAGATTTAAATACATTTTTATAACATTAGGTAAAATTCGTGATTATTTGCGCATTTCTAACTACTTACACGACCACCTTTAAGGCTCCATTTCCACTGACGGCCATATTTAAAAACGTAACATTTTACACATGAAAACAAGCTCTTAGTTGGGTACCAAACACTTGAGTAAAAACAAGAGGACTTACCCGAGATTTGAAAGAGTATTCAAGGAAGATCTAACGACCAAGTACGGGTATTTTTTTTCGTCCGTTTTATTCATAAATTGTTGGTTTTTATAATTCTAAAACACCGAATTTTGTACAATTCAATCGTCAATACAAAACAGCGCGATTCTTACGACTGACGCACAAAATAAGAAATTTCAGTAGCGGAACCTAATTTCCAATCTTTTTAAATGTGATTTCTTCCAAAAATACCACTTAAACTTTTGTTTTTGTTGATATATTTGGTACCTAAAGTACCGAAAACACGAAAAACCAACATTTTGTGCTTATGTCAAATTTCTCCTCTGCTCGTAACGGATCATACCGAATCGGGAAGTATATCCGTCTCTTTTGCTTATCTAGTAGGGGAAGCATATGTACGTACTACTCTGAGCGGTTGAGCAGACGATTTCAGTTATTTGATTATTCACGCCCTTAGGTTCCAGCCTTCTCTAGCCAGAGGGCGGTGTCATTCATAATTTTCATTCATGATTACGCGTGCTCAGGGTCGGACTTAGCGCTTATAAAATAGCGCAAAAATATTTTGTAAGGTAAAACAGTTTTAAAATTGCGTTCAAAAAAACAAAAAATATTTTAAATAAAGGTCAAAACTATTTACGTTCTAACTTTGAGGCTATTTTATTCATCGCTTCGTCTTTTGCTACTAGATGAGGCCCATTAAATACGTTCCTATTACTAATAGTGTGTCTAATACGATTTTAAATATTCAAAATTTAGATACAGCTTTACAGTAATTAAAATTCAGCTTCAAAAGAAAAAATGTTCTGAAAGTTTTTAAGCTCCAAATTTAAAACACTTTTTTGATAAAGTAATTTAATTTAGTCTATTATATATTTGGCAATTTTTTACTTAAGGCCGATTTTATTGAAATTTTGTATACTAGGTTTTTTGGGGCGAAGTCAAATTTTGTCGGACAATTTTATTTTTAGTTATAACGCCCACTCGGACCTAACCTTAAAACTGCACAAACTTAACTAAAATTCCTCTTTCTTAAAACTGATTATAGCCAAAATGGAAGATTCTATGGAAATACACTTATTATTTTATAAGATAAATTTAATTTCATCTTCATTTAACAAATATTTTTAACAAAAAAAAACACAACAAAAATATTTTTTTTACTTTTATAAATGTAAACAAAATTATCTACATATTTTAGACAGTTTTATGTTGGTACGCCAGCGACACGCGAAACAATTGAATGGCCTAGTTTTTAAATTTAAGTTATTTTTATTTTTCGCGATTTAAATTTAAAAAATAAGCCATTCAATTGTTTCGCAGGTCCCTGGCGTAACAACATAAAACTGTCTAAAATCCCTAGACAATTTTGTTGACATTTATAAAAGTAAAAATAATATTTTTGGAAAGTATTTGTTGTGCTTTTTTTTATTTAAAAATATTTGTTAAATGAACCTGAAATTAAATTTATCTTACAAAATATTAAGTGTATTTCCATCAAATCTTCCATTTTGGCTGTAATCAGTTTTAAGCAGGAGCAATTTTAGAAAATTTTGTGCAGTTTTGAGGTTACATCCAAGTGGGGCGTTATAACTTAAAAACTAAAAGTATTCGACAAAACTTGACTTCAGATTCGTGATCAGCGCCCCAAAAAAACCCAGTATACAAAATTTCAATACAATCAGCCGTGGGCCCGGTAATTAAAAAATAACCATATATTTTCAACCGTAACCTATTATTTAACTCGTCACCGGTCGCCGTTTAGTTTATTTTATATATTATTTTTACGAAACAAACATTTTAATAAGCGTAGCGGAAAATAGCGAAATTTTTGTGACAAAAGCGGAATTTGTAAAGCAAGCCGCGGCAACACTGCTTACTTTCGGTTCTGTCCTAACCTAACCTTTAAAAAGTCAATAGTTTTGCCGAACTTTCGGATAAGGAAAAGTGCTTTTTTTCGCAATTTTTTGTAAAAAATAGTTTAAATGTGTCTCGTAGTGTATACTTAAATGGTGATGGAAGTGATACGACGAAAAACTAAAATAATAGACTATGTTGATCCTTATTCCCTGTTAGTAGCCCTATAACTCTAAATATTAGTGATTTGCCCAATTAAATTACTTAATTTGAAGTAATAGCTTTTACACTGGACAACAAATGAAAGCATACAAAAACTTACAGGCTTGTAAAAATTATGAATCTGGTGCCGCACTTGCAATCTTTGTAAAGTAAATCAATGTGGAAGCTTTCCTGGTTCTTGGCAAGGTAAGTTATTTGATAATATTGGAAATATAACTCCTTAAAACTCTTGTGGTTAAACTTTCCTGAAATTTTACACATGTTTTACACAAACTTTTATATATTTACTAGTTATTAATTCGGAATAGTGGAAACACCTAGAAAAACCCCGATTTTTTAAATAAAACTTTCCTTATTCTTCATTTTTGAGTGTAGAACAGGAGTTTTTAAATAATTTTTTAAGAATATTTAGTAGATTTTCAAAAAAACAATAGTTTGCTTATAAATTGGGTTTTTTCAATACTAATTTCAATTTTGTGTTGTCCACTTAAATTCTTTCCTCATGACATAATTGGAACACATTTAGGGCGAATTTACAAAAACCTAACTTCACTAATCTGTGTTCTTACTTCCCTAAATCTGTCTTTTAAATCATTCCGAATAATTATAAAATATTTGGGAAAAAATTATCATTTTATATTAGACCGCTGCCTTATGTTTATAAGTAATTATTGTATAATTTTTGAAACATTCATGTAATTTGCTTTTTTTTAAATATAGTAATATTCAAATTAGGTAATATTATGTCTTTGTTTCAGGCTGGGCACTCCGGAAAACTACGGAAAAGCCATTTAAAGTATGCATAAAAATTTTAAATGATGGAAGTGTATCAAGTGCACACTGCACTTATATAACTGGTTTGGGAGAAGTTTGTTCTCATGTTGCCTCCATATTATTCTATTCTCTGACTCGTCCCAATACCGTAAATAAAAACCAGATGATGGACGTCCGATGCTGAAATGTGATAATTTTGATTGTGGAATTCAGTGGTATCACTGTAAATGTTTTGCCAATTTAATTTTAATTTAGTTTAATTGATTTTTGTAAATCATTTTAAATAAAAAAATATGACAAATATATTTACATATTTTGTACTGTAAAATATGGTATTTAGTTTTATTTACTCCTTTTTAGTACCTTATATTTTAATAAAATTTAAAAAGCATAATTATAATATTAATCCACCATTTTTTTAAGTCATTACATTCAAACCCTATCAAGGTCCTTTTTATAAACGCATATTTACCAACAGCTATGACTAGAATTGTCAGCTTGAGCACGAGAAACTACGTGAGGGTAGTGACAGAACTAAAACTATTACTTTCCAATGTATAAAACGTAGCATAATTAAGAAATAAATTGGTAAATTTTAACGAATTTTCTAACAATAAGGATTCGATCTGTTAGGCATTTCTTTTGAGCAGGATCTTAGCGGGCATATGCAAATTTCTTCTGTAGTCACTTCGGCTTAAAAAAATGGGGTTTCTCTTTAGAGCTCAAAAATACTTTTCCTTACATATTTTGTATACCTCTATGTTTCGCAAATAAGACCCAACCTCAAATATAGTTTTCACATTTGGGGAGCGGCCCCGCCTTCAACGGGTCCGTTAAGTTGGCCCCCCCCAGTTAATATTTTTTACCCAAAATGCTAGCACACCAAGGTTATAGCTAGCACAACCTAGCACAACCACTGGTTCAGCTAGCACACCCACGGGAAGCACATAATCGTCTCCCGAAATCGGGGGCCAACTTAAGCTAGCCCCAGTTAATATTTTTACCCAAAATGCTAGCACACCAAGGTTATAGCTAGCACAACCTAGCACAACCACTGGGTCAGCTAGCACAACCACAGGAACCACATAATCGTCTCCCGAAATCGGGGGGGCCAACTTAACTAGCCCCCCAGTTAATATTGTTTATCCAAAATGCTAGCACACCAAGGTTATAGCTAGCACAACCTAGCACAACCACTGGGTCAGCTAGCACACCCACAGGAACCACATAATCGTCTCCCGAAATCGGGGAGGGAAACTTACGCTTTTACCTGTTATCTGCCAAACGGCTGGACAGATTTGTATAATTAAGGTCACGTTCGATTCGTCCTAATAGTCCAAGTGTTTTTAGGTGGTGTAAAAAAAACATGGCGGCTGTGATACGCCATTGTTTGAACTGGAAAAAAAAAATTTGTTTGAATATTGCGATATGGGTATTAAATTAAAGGTCCCATCATAGGGATTCTATTAAAGTATGTGACGTTAAAAAAAAGATGGCGGCAGTGAGTAGCCATTATTTAAAGTAAAAAAAATGTGTTTGATTATTGCAATATGGGTATTAAATTAAAGGTCTCATCATAGGGATTCTATTAAAATATGATACGTTAAAAAAAGATGGCGGTAGTGTGTAGCCATTGTTTAAAGTAAAAAAAAAGTATTTGTTTGAATATTGAAATATGGGAGTCAAATTAATGGTTTCATCATAAGGATTCCAAGAAAGTATGTTACGTCAAAAAAAAACAATATGGCGGCTGTGTTAAGCCATTGTTTAAAATGAAAAAAAAAATTCTTCCGATGGACAACTATCGGTATGTTTTAGGATTGCCATTAATTTTTATATTGGTTCAGTATTTAGTTGATTTCCTTTAAAATTACTTGTCTTTATATGCAGTTGTTTTTTTGATTTTTAAATTCATATTTTTATTTTAATTGACGACAATGTTTTAATGGTTTATGTAACTAAGATGTCCTAAAGCCGAATCGTTAAATTTTAAAAAAACATTCCTTTACAGTCCCGATGAAAAAAATAAAAAGTACTGTTGTGTAAATTCCGATTATATATATATATATATATATATATATATATATATATATATATATATATATATATATATATATATATATATATATATATATATATATATATATATATATATATATATATATATATGTATGTATGTATAATTAGTTTTTAAAGCTTTTTCAAAAACTTTTCCATTCATACAATATAACATATCTATATTTTTAAAATTTTGCTTGGGATGTTGCGCGAGGCCCCGGGCGATTGCCCTGTTCGCCACCCCCTAAGGCCGCCGCTGCCTGTACCCATACATCATCAATCACGAGATAGTTATTGCTAAAAAACATCAAGGCAAATTTTTCTGCTCTACAAGATGGAGGTTAGAAATTTTAAGTTCGACGTTTCATTATCAACTTTGTTTTTTTAAATTCGGCCCTGTATTTTTATTATGGATGTCAAGAGCCGAAAATGTCCGAAACCAATGATGTGTAAAATTAATCGAAAAACTATTTTAATGAGTTCCTGATGGTAAGATCTTACTAAAGAACTGTTTTCTGTCTCTCTTTACCACATAACTTCTTACGGAAAATGCCAATAATAGCACTTTTTTGAATAAGCGCGATACATTAGTTTTGAGATCTTAGAAGCTTTCCCATAATAAAAAATCTAGGGCCGTATTAACAAAGTTGACGATAAAAACTCAAAGACAATACGTCGAATCTATAATTTGTAACCGCCATCTTGTATAGCGGAAAAAGTTGCCTTGACACTCGTTTCCCAGGTTTTTAATTGCTTTTAAAATAAATAAGTTAAACAGTAAAAACCAAAATTTAAATTTCTTTTTTTAATTTTCAAACGTACATGGTAATTTTATAAGAGTTTTTTAACAGCAAATTATTGAGCCTATAAATACGCAACTTTGCCAAATTTGAACTATCAATCTATCTATTACCGTTGCCGAGATATCCATGGTACGTGGCCCTCGAATTCGAACACCGTGTACCTATAGAAGTAATTAAAAAATATTTCGGGTTGCACTATTATTTCAGGGTACCCTGTATATTATCAAATTATTATAATATTGCATTGTCACCGAAACTAAAGGTGTGGAAATTTCAGCCAAATCGATTAAGAGGAATTATTTCTAATTCAGCCGGCAAGATTTTGATCCAAACATGCATACAAACATTGCAAGTTAATAAAACTTTTAAGAACACGTTCAAAACAAAATGTTGCCAAAGACAGTTATAGGCAATTAAATGTAATTTAAACCGCCAGCGCCACCGCACAAACATTAACAAGAATGCAGAATATGTATTTTCGAGTGTCAGCAATGCCTTACGCCTTGGGGACTCCCCGATTAATATAAATACAGCGTTGCCAAATGTACCATAACATGATACACGTATTGTATCATAATTTAACTGTAAACTCAGATTTTGTCTTTTATTAAAAAAAAATCCCTATTTTCTATATATACTTTTACAATAACTTCCTCATATCTCTTTTCAAAGACTGTATTATAGGACACATATATTTGGAAATAGGTTAGGAAAGGCGTTTTAATGCTATTTTTAATACTGTGTAACATTACTAATAAGGCAGATATGGATGATCAATGATCAGACATTATGACATATCCTACCAGCTAGAGTGAAAACCATATGGATGTACATAAGTACATTTAGACAAATAATTAGCGTTATCCAAAAAAAATGTACAATAATTTTTTGTAATATATGTAGGTACCTTAATAAAAAAATAAACCAATATAAAAATTAATGGCAAACTTAAAACATACCGATAGTGGTCCATTGAAATTTAATGGAACATAATTATAACTTACAGTCGGAGACGCGCATAAAGTGACTTAAAAAAAAACTTATTTATCATTGAATTATATGCCACCGACTGCATGGTATCATTAGGTTTTGAAGGACATCTATCAATATGTTTTAATTTTGCCATTAATTTTTATTTTCTTTCGGTATTTCTACTTAATTTCTTTATAAATTACTTGTTTTTCTATGCAGTCAGGTTTTTTGACTTTACTTTTTAGTATAAATCATTTTAGTTATGAATATTACAAGTTATTTTGGAATCCTTATAATGAAACCGTTAATTTGATACCCATATTGCAATATTCGAACAAAAAAATTTTTTTTTGACTTCAAACAAAGGCTACTCACCGCCGAAATCTTGTTTTTTAACGTCACATACTTTTATAGAATCCTTATGAGGGGACCTTTAATTTAATACCCATATTGCAATATCCGAACAATTTTTGTCCTAGTTCAAACAATGGCGTCTCACAGCCGCCATGTTTTTTACTTTACCCACCTAAGAGCACTTGGGCTATTCGAATCGAACGGGACCAATTCTACAAATCCGTCCAGCCGTTTGGCAAATAACAGGTAATAAAGAATATTACAATACCTACCACCCACAAAACCCGCAAAAAACCTAACCCTGTTTGCAGTCGGGTAAAAGGGTTTCAATAACAACTTACCTTTAAAAAATCATTCTCTAAAAACTCGTTTATACTTACCTATATCGACAATAACCTTGCCGTGCTAGCCATTTTGGTTTGGGTAAAAAATATAAATGATGACGAGCCAGCGTTAAGTTCCCCTCCCCGATTTCGGGAGACGATTATGTGGTTCCTGTGGGTGTGCTAGCTGACCCAGTGGTTGCTAGGTTGTGCTAGCTATAACCTTGGTGTGCTAGCATTTTGGATAAAAAATATTAACGGGGGGCTAGCGTTAAGTTGGCCCCCCCGATTTCGGGAGACGATTATGTGGTTCCTGTGGTTGTGCTAGCTGACCCAGTGGTTGTGCTAGGTTGTGCTAGCTATAACCTTGGTGTGCTAGCATTTTGGGTAAAAAATATTAACTGGGGGGGGCTAGCGTTAAGTTGGCCCCCCCCGATTTCGGGAGACGATTATGTGCTTCCCGTGAGTGTGCTAGCTGAACCAGTGGTTGTGCTAGGTTGTGCTAGCTATAACCTTGGTGTGCTAGCATTTTGGGTAAAAAATATTAACTGGGGGGGGCCAACTTAACGGACCCGCCTTCAACACTGCTTATCCTTGATGCGATCCAACGGATCGACTTATCGGCAACCCGATTCTCGCAAGCCTTTGATCGCTTACTCATCAACGAGTGGTTGGTGAATTATCCCTGTTCTACAGCTGCTATTGTCCTAAATTGAATGTACCCACGAGAACGACTAGAGGTTTGTCACATACACGGAAAAAAGAATATACTAAATTTAAGCATAATAATATTAGTTTAAGGTTATCTTAGCTTTGTATATCCCCAAGACTATATTGTTTTAATTTGAGAATTTAAAATCTTCATTTAAATTTATTTAAATTAAATATACATATCGTTATTTGTAACATATGAAAGATTTATTTTTATGCATGCAATTGAATCAAATTGTTACTATAAAGATTTAGAATGAAGATATCAGTAGCTCAGCATAAGTCGAAAGTTTCTTTAGAAATAAATATATGATTTTGTTATATTGAAGATTCTACCGAATTTGAAAAGTTAATTCGGAAATGTTAGTATGTTTAAAATAAAGCACAACTTCTCAAAGCAAAATTACGACCTATTTAAAATAAAATATCGTACTTTAAATCTGAGCCTACAATTTGTATTTCTAAGAATATGATATACTCAAATTAAATATTTAAATTTTGGTTTTATTATAGCAAATCTTTGGTATAAGTAGGTTTTGTTTTATTTAGTGATATTGTAATATTAAAATGAAAATATTAACTTTTTAATTTAATAATTTTAACATGTTCGGTTTAATATGCTGACATTTTTAGAACTAACATATGTAAGGGTGTAACAAATTGGGTGTATCCATGGGGATCTTGGAAACCATGGAATACGAAGTCGGTTAAATTAGGCAAAGTTGCGCATTACTTGCCAACAAAATGCCGTTTAAAATGTAGATTTCCGAATAGTTCCAAAGATATCGGAAAAAACCAAAATTTTGAAAAATGTATTTTATTTTTTCTAACCCTATTTATTAACCGATTTTAAAATTAATAACACATTACATAGCCACTTTATTTCTGTTAAATATTAGTGTTTTTGGATTGCCATTCAACGTTTCGTTTTCTGACGACCATCATCAACTTTATTTTTCTTGTGTACGCCAAATAGGATCTCTTTCACTCTCATTACTTCTTGAGCTAAGTACCGAACCACAAATCTGATATGCAAGTGTGATACATCGTTGAATAGGTCATTCAATAAGAAACTCAAAACTAAAAAAAATCCATTATGGCGTAGACAACAAAAAATAAAGTTGATGACGGTCGTCATAAAATTAAACGTTGAATGGCAAATCCAAAAACACTAATATTTAGAGGAAATAAAGTGGCTATGTAAATGTGTCATTAATTTTAAAATCGGTTAATAAATAAGTTTAGAAAAAAAGATCAATTTTTGAAAATTTTATTTTTTTCGTATATCTCTGGAACTATTCGGAAAAATAACACATTTTAAACGGCATTTTGTAGGGCAAGTAAATGCGCAACTTTACCTTAATTTAACCAACCTCGTATCTCTTACGGTTTTTAAGATCCCCATGCATACACTCGAATTTGTTACACCCTGTATAATACATTTAAAGAGAAGCTGCTGCACCAATAACTGAACACATATTTTTTTAACGTGACCGGATATTTTTCCGTATTCAGTCAATTTTAGTAAAATAATGTTGTATATGACCTCAACACTGTTGAGCTAAACAACGTTACTTTCATTAAAATTGGAAATACGAAAAATATACGGTTACTTTTTTAAAAATAATAAAAATCCATTATTACGTTTAGCTAACAATAATATAGGTATACAAATTTTTAAAGTTTTTTCGCTGTGTTAAAAGTCCATTATAATTATAACAGGTTTCGCTGACAACTACAAAAAAACAACAGGTAAAAAATCTTAACGTTTATTAAAAAAATATCTTGCTGAAGCTTTTTAAAAATCTGTTAAATAACAAAATATAATTTTCATTATAGAAGAATTAACTTTAAGTTCTACTTTCTTGGAAAAAGAAACAGTTTTGTTCTCAACTTCGTAACGAAATATAAATCAGTTCAGCTATTTTTCTTTGAACAGTCTTTCGAGGCCCAACCAACGGGATTACTTTTTTAAGAAGGCCTTCGGACAACTCTGGCAACAGGTCTTCCTCTGACATTTTCTAAAAAAATAAAATAAACATTCGAAATGCTAAAATTAAAATATTAAGCAACACATTTTTCTGTAATAAGTAAATAGGTGGGTATATCAGATTTCTATACCAACATACAGATAAATAAAAATAATATATAAATAAAATGCATATTAAAATTTAATTTAAAAGTAAATTAACTCCTATACATACATACAAGTACAAAGTGTTTTAAATATAATTATTTCAAAAAACTGTTTCTCAAATCGTATACTAGGTTTTACTAGGTACTCCTAAACATTTAACTAAAAAGGTAAAGATACTCAGGCTTATACAATATATAGAAAGCAAGATACATAATATGTATTATTATTATAAATTTTATTTGTAAGATTTTTTTTCAAACAGGTGCAGTTTCGGGTACCTATAGGCTACAGGGAGTCAAAGTTTTAAAATAATATACTTAACTAAAAGCAGTTTGCTTAGAATAGCTTTAGTCAATTTCATTTACCCATATTCCTACCTGGCAAGTTTTAAAAATGTAACGCGCGCCAATGCCTTTCAATTCCATTTAAGATTTTTTGAATAGTTAAATAAGAAATTTTTATTTTAAAAATAATGCCTAAAAATATACAATTTATTAGACATGTAGGTAGTTATATGTATATATTGTTTGTTAGGTATACTGAATTTTATCACACTCTGTACTCAGATTCTGTAGCCTATAACAATATTAATGGTTTATACAATGTACTTAGTAGTGTTTTTAATCAGTTAATATCTAACATTTTATATAAACATGTTTAGTTACGAAACAAAAGCGTATGCTCCTATAGGTAAGTTTATTTAAATAAAAATGCCTGTTTTGGTGACAGTTGAGATCTATCGACACTTGGTTTTTTGGACAACAGTTTTATAAAACAATGGTGTAAATACTTACCTAGGCTTGGATAACACTATCACATCCCCACTGTTGTAAAATGTCTTAAACTCCCATTATTTAATCGTACAAACACCCAAAACAAAAACACGTGCAACGAGAGTAGAACAGTCCGATTAAATTTCACTATACCCTTCACTTGATCTATAATCACAAGAATGACCGGGCAAACCAAGCACGCCAGTTTCCGGTGCCAATCGGGGTACATCGTAGGTGGACTTTCTAGAAATGAAAATTTCCGAATTTCAAAAATTTTATATTTAGATTATATTGCAAATATATTCTCAAATTGAGAAATCCAAATGTTTCAAATTGAACATACAGGACGCGTTCTTTAAATGATATGTCATTTTAATTGTAAATGACCAGATTTATTTTAAAAGTAACTGAAATTCAAAGTAAAATTATATGTTATTTTAAACTAAAGAACAAAGAAGTTCAAACCAAAATCATGAAAGTGTTAGCTTTAGACTGTATTTTTAAAGTGAAAATATATTCTGAGGATATGAAATAATTTTATTAATAATTTTGAAATATTTCTTTTAAGGTGGCTTTCTTTAAATAAGAATCGGTAATCTCAATTTAAATAAACATAAACAAAAATTTCTAAATACTCTATTTGATAATATGTTTTTTTCTGTGTATGCATCATTTTACTGTCCTACTCCAAAAGCCCAGAACCTGTGTCCGCTCGTTTATACCCCGAGTGTCGAGATTGTGGAATTACTTCCAGCCAATTTCGTTTATCATAACCACAATTTCTTAAGGCTTGTATTAAAAAACAACCTTATTTCCCTGAAGGCGCCCACGTTACGATATAGTATTTGGACTCGAGTCCTCGTGGCGTGCAAGAGAGTATAAAAAAGCATTTTAATGATGTCGAGAAATAAAATTAAAACCATATTTATGATAACTACCGCGACGCTCTCTACAAAATACAATTTAAATTAAAAACAAAATTTTCATGGTATTATCAATAGTTTTGTTGTTAACGGCAACACCGCCTGATATCCAGGCAGCCACATTCCACCCTTTTTTGTTGAGATTACCTTGAAAATTTACAACCAATTTACGCAAAGAAATAAATAATTGAAATTCGATACGTGTACGCCCTCTAGTTGAAATATTTAAACTAATTGAATTTGACATAAAAATAACCAAAAATGGCGGTGGTAATAGAGCCTTAATAACATTTTCTGAGTGATGTCTATGTCAAGGTGCATTATGGCCCATTGGTTATGAGACAGCCCGTACTTATTATTTTAAGTAAATTATAGAGGAAACGCATATATAGTAAAGTTGTAAAAAGATAAATAACTTTGTCATCAAATAACTAAGGAAAAACATTAGCGTGCTAGCAAAAACCAGCTTCATGCAACCTGTTTTCGCGTTCCCAAAATACATTAGCGAAACCACCTTTATTCGATATATTCAGTTTAAATGGGATGTTTAAGTTCGTGCAAAGTGCTATCACATCACGTATAAAACTTTTCAAGAGGGCAACAAACCTATTAGGTATGTAAATTAGATTCTCAAGTTTAATGCCAAACGAAAGTAAATAACTGTTTTGATAGTGGTGATAATTGTATAAAAGAAAATATGTTTTTAAAATCTCTTTTAGCTAAACGTGTAAAAGGAAGATTGAATGTACCTAATACAGACAAAGAACGTAGATAAGGAAGTTGCGACATTGCGCAATTCATTTCGCCAAAACTGATTATCGGCTATTTTAATGTTTTAAGTCTCAATAAAGATTTTTTGGTATCACTAATGTGTAAACTAAGGGTAAATAGGTGTTCCAAAATGTTTTAAAAATATAAGATTTTAAAGAGTTTATTGAAATAGCAAAGAACTATGCGCATAAAACTAAAATGTGTAGTTTTTTACAGTTTTCTAGTGCCATCAGGGATAACATGTTAATGTTTGTCTTATGGTTTAACAGTTAACACATAACAATCCCAACACATAAAAATATTTTTACGTACTTTTCAAGAAAATAAAGCCAGTTTCAAAACCTTAAAGTTCCATTAAAAGGATTTAACAAAATCTCTATAAAAACGTTATTAGGATATTGCATTTTCAATAAATCTTTAAAGCCTAAAAGCTTTTTTAACGGGATAAAATCCCGCTTTAAAACGTCAGACTTAAACTTGAAAGACTTGTAGACAAAACAGTGTTTAAATTCACTAAAATAAATTAGATCTTAAACAAAAATAAAATCTATATAATTTACGCATAAAAAGGTGACTTAACCAAAACGGCTTTCAAAAACTAATAAATACCATGTAAAAAAATATAATTTTTTTACCATAGATTTTGAACAAAATTTCTTAAGGCGTCCTACCAACGGAGCATATGGATGAACAATGTTTTCCATATTTAAATTAGTTTTGATATTAAAATTTACTTTTAATGTTTGGACACTTCATATATTGCATAAATAAAAGATGATTAACTTACCTTTAAAAATTGTTCAGCGGAGTTCGCCAAGAATGTTGAATTTCCCACGAGTCTGTAAATAAGAAAATTATAGTTATTACGGTAAATAGCTATCACGTGCCTATTAGTTAACACAGTTACAGGATAAATTGGTTGCCTCTAATATTTTAAGACAGCTTGTGAATTTTAAAGACATTCCGAAAGTGCAACATTTGCTCCCATGGACAAAGAAATTATATAGAAAAGTATAATTATTTATTCTCAACAAATAAAAATTTTTATTCATATGTTTTTTTTTTACAAACGATGTCGAGCTGGTTAAATATTTAAAACATGTTCCAACCTGAAATAAACGGTTTAGTAAAGTTGGGAATAATTTTTTAAAATACTTTATACATTAAGCTCAAAAAACAATATCATTAGGCTTGTTAGCTATAAAACTGATTGTGTTGCCAAAGTATTGAGAGTTGTGCGTTTTAGGAATTTTGCTACTTGAAAGGAATTTAAAGCTGCTACCAACTACTGCTACCACTACCAAACTTTAACAGAATGCAAATTAAACGGGTAAACCAACGAGCATAAAAAAAAGAAAACCGTTTTTTTTTTAAGGTTTATAAGGTTTTAAAGTTCATTTAACCATTCTTTTTGTTAATTCTAAGCACGTTGTTCTCGGTTCGAATATAAAAATTCATGGGATGAAACAGAACTTCCTAGGTACTGATAAAGCATTTAAATAGAGAACTGCAACATCGCCCGATTAAAAAATATGTCTGAGGACAGATTTCCGCTTTGATTACTCTTAGCTGTTTGATAATATTTTTTTTTTATTTAACTTAACTTTGACAAAGAAACTTTGGATTTACAAAGGAAACAAGAAGAATTCTAAGGGAAATGGTCAATAGAGACATGGTAAGTTTCTAGTTAATAGCGATTTACTGATAAATTACATTTCCAAAGACAAATTTTATACGTTGGGAGATAACTAAGAACTCTGTTCTTCAAAAAGTCCGGAATTTCAAAGATTTCACACCAATGTCTTAAAAATTCCAGTGTTAAAATCATGCCATTGAGTTTGGGAAAACACTAATCCCAGCTTATTCAAAAACTAAGTTTCTACTTAAAAAACTAAAATTTTAAAGGTTTGCCATTCTTAAGCTGCACTGTATGCTGCAAGATAATCGAGATCTAAGCACTTAATTTGCTAAAAAATTATATCGACATATTAAAATCTCAAAATTATGAGTTGGAAAATATCCACAAATGACCACAAAGCAAAAAAAAAAAAAAAAAAAAGAAAACGAAATTTAAAAAAAAAACGGCCTAACTGAAGAAGTAACAGTAACTGTGTTATATCACTTGAACTGAATCATACCTTTGCAAATAGGAACACCACTTTACACCGAAAAGACCACTATACTACTGACCGATGGTCAGACCATTTTGTCACTAAGAAGTCACTTACAGGATAGCTAGGTCCATAGCCCGATTGGCAGGGATACGTGGACACCATTGATTGTCACGGTAGGTTGTCATAGCGATTGATTTCGATACAAACAAATTGTCCCCGATGGACGATGATGCCTCCCTCTACTACCCTATTGGGTGTATTGCAGTGGCGGTTTTAAAAATTCTTTAAAAAATTTTTATTGTTTAAATAGTTAATAAAAGTTTAATCTGATCCTAAATATATTCCATAGAATATTAACATCTTAACGTTTCTTCAGACTGTTATAGATCTGACAGCTCGGATAATAGCTGTTAAATTTGAACTATTTAATTCTAAGCAAAATGATAATGACTAAGACGCCACCGTAACAATTTTCAAGATGTCAGTTCTATGAGTTAATATGCAAAATATAAGATTCGTTCTGTAATACAAGTGCTTATAAGTAATGCTAGAAAGTCATTCCTTGTAATAAAAAAAACCTATGTCAGGTACTAGTGAAAAAAAAAATAAAAAGTAATAACGTGCTGGAGGAGAATGTGAAGCCTTAAAATATGAAAGGGAAAAAAACACAAAATCAAATGCGAAACAGAGTGTAATAGATCTTTTAACGATATGGTTATTGTAATAATCAAATCTTAGAAATTTAACCAAAAATATATATATATCCATTTATTATTTTACAACTAAACTAATTTTCAGTTTCAGTTATTTAGATATTTACTATGATGTTCAGGAGACATGTTGATGCCAGCAATTTTTATTTCATATAAACAGCATCTTTAAACAAAAGATAATTACCTCTTAAATTTGGTATCTAAATAAAAACTTTGCACACACCGGAGTACTGACTGATACCAAAATTAACAATGTTCAACTAGCATCGCCTGAAGCTGTAAAAACTCTATGATATTTATTTCTTAGCTGCCACAGTGAAGTTACGTTATGCAAATAAGAATCTTGCTTGTTATGTATTTTCGTTTCTAGTTTTAAGCATATGTTAGTGTAAAATTTTACAAAAAAATGTGCAATAACCCACTGCTAAGCACTGATCAACACAGAAAGTTAGTTACGATATAATCTTTGAGTCCAAGCTTTACTATAAAGGATAATTATTTATTTCATAGGCAGAATAACATTTTTCGAGCCAAGCTTAACAAAGATGATACCTTAGTTAGTAGAACGCACCACCCTGCCGCTGGATGGAGTAATGGAGTTGTTGGAGCTGTGCTTCCGTAGTTTTTAATTTCAAGTGAAAGATAAGTACTATGCACAGGACGATGGACTTCCCATGGGTTCATCGCTCTCTCCAGTGGTAGCAAATATTTATATGCAATGGTTTGAGGAACACGCAATTAAAACTGCACTAATCAAACCAAAAGTCTGGCTACGATATGTTCATGATACTTTTATTGTATGTACAGGTAATGACGAAGAACTTGAAGGTTTTTTAAAACATATGAATTGTCTTCGACCCTGTATTAAATTCACAATGGAAAAGGAACAAAATTCGGCTCTACCTTTTTTCCAATCACTCTAACGAAGCAAGAAGTCATACGTACTCTATATAACCACGCAGTGACCTTATGTAACAGTAGGGAATCCCTGCAAGCCGAAATAAGTAATATAACTAGGGATCTCAAGCAAAACGGCTACAGTGAGAGACTGGTTAAGAAATCAATAGAAAAATATCAAGATAACACAAAAAACTCTAATTTGAATAAGACTTCAAGGGACCAAATATTTTTGACTATTCGGTATATTAAAGGAATTTCAGAAAAGATCCGCAGAATAGCGAATAGGTATAATATTAAAACAGAATTTAAATCCCAAACCACTCTGAGAAGTATTGTTACTAAGACGAGACCGGACAACCATGTTTCAAAAATGACTGCATCTACCAAATTCCCTGTGAATGTGGTGAGGTATACATCGGGGAAATAAAAAGACCACTCGAAATTAGAGTTAAAGAACACAAAAAAAATACGGAACGAGGTGAGATACATCACTAGCCGAAACGTTGTGTATCAATTAACAAATAAAGACAATGAAACTTCAAGATTTTAGTGTTATTGAAATATACAATTATTGCAAAAAGTATTTTAATATATTTTAAATAATTAAATTTAATGGAGAAAAGGAACAAAATAAGTTATAAAGCGAACTTAAAAGTTTTTCCTGTGTGACAGATTAAATTTGAGTTAAATGCTCTTAACTTTGAATTAACCTAGTAACTATATAATATTAAATGCAACGGTTTTAGATGGCTTACAAGTACCCTCTTAACAAGTCTAATGAAAAATCGATGCAAGAAAACTATACCTTTCTTTTTTTAACAAAAAGCAATACGTCTTGTTTGTCCATATTTTTTATCTTTATGACAGCCCACCAAGGCTTATGAATATATGGAGCTTAGCAAGAGTGGTAAACTTAACAAGGAGTGCTTGATTTTTACTATTTGTCCGCAGAAAAGGTTATGTTTGTGACGCCACCGTTTTGCCCAGAAGGTAGGTTTATTTTATTAATTTTTGTTAAATATTTTTAAAAACTAATTTGGATGTACACCTACTATTAGATCCGTATTGTATACCATTTGATAAAATTAAGACTTTATACTACTCGTAAACAAAACAATAGGCAAAACGATTACGTCAAAAATGCGTCACAAATATGGAATTGACATTTAAATTGTCGTATATGGGCTTCAATGGGATCCAGCACTCCTTCTTGAGTTTACCACCCTTGGAGCTTAAGTACTAGGTACCTTCGTTCTTTTTTTAGATGTACAACCCATTTTATCCCTCAGTTCCGTCAACGCTGCCCAAGCAGGGAAACATGCAGATATTGCATTTCAGGGTACCTTTTAGACAACGCGCTAGTGTCACCACGGACGTTATACAAATAACTACTACCTCTGAGATACACCCATTAAAGTCTAGGTAACGACACCCAGACGGGACCTACAGTTTAACGTGGGTTCCGAACCACACCCAACAGCACAAGGTGTTAACTAGCGGTCAGCCTTCCAATATCTACTCGTGTCCGGCGTCGCTTAACTTCGCCGATCTCACGGAAAGCGATGTTTCGCCCGGCAAAGGCCGTTGGCATATAGGTCCATCACGCCCCGGTAATCAAACACGGGTCGCCCGCGTGTTAGGCAAGGTCATTCACTAGCCACTATGCCACCGAGAAACAAGTCAGTTGTCAGTTACATCAATTATGAATAGTAATTTTTGCACCATTTTTGGCGAGCTTACTAAATATTATTTTTTTCTTTACGGTAGGCACGGTAAATGACAATTTTATAGGTAGAGATCGAACGCTGTTAGAACAAACCGATACGTCACGGTTTTATATCAGTTTGCCATATGAGACCGTGACGTATCGTGTTATGCTTACAGCGTTCGATCTCTACTCGATTTCGAACACTAATGACAATTAAACTTAACTTATAGTTTGCAACCAATTAGTATCCGAGGAAGTTTAATGCAAAGTTGAACTGTCACTTTCTAATCGGGTTAGAATGGTCAGTGCAGTTAGACTGACTCGAGTAAATAAATATTTTATTTTTAGGAAACGCCACTGTATTTAAACTATTTGTAGAACATGACACGAAGATGGGCGGACAGGAAAAAACCTATTTGGGGGGGACAGTAATAGCCAACTGTTGAGTTCCAGGGCGCTAATCGACAAAATTATGTTGAGGCAAATATAGGTCATTTTTTGTAAAAAAATGATGTAGGAACGCGTGTTTTATTTTACGGTATCTATGTTTTTTTTTAACATTTTTCTAGGTTGTGTGATGTAAATTGAAAATAATTTAGGTTTCAAATGTAAAAACCTGAATGTAATTTTAAGCGTTTTAACAAAATAATTATCTTTTATTATTATTTATTTATTTTAAACAAACAAAATTTTTTTAGCTTAATAATCTGCACCTTGTAAATTAAAATAAGATAAAACTCTTCTTCAATATTTTGTTACTTTAACCGATTTGGTCGGTACTTATTTGATAAAACTCTATAATTACTGCATTGAATAAACTACTTTTGATTTTAAAATTCCACTTATATTCACAATGTCTGACATTATCGCTACAACCTCAAAGAAGCTATGAAATACAGTGTACTCCATCTATAATGTACATGGGATATAACGTACTTATGTTTATTGCGTACACATTTCTTTAGTCCCAGCCAAAATACTCCTTTTTACCAAACATGGCGTACCATATATAATTTTAACTTCGGTTATAACGTTCAATATTTTCACCTATTCAGTTGTAAATTTTGGGTTAAGTACGAGTGTACGTTATTACCGGACAGTGGTTCCCCGCGGCCGCTGGGTAATTACCGGATGGTGGTTATAACGTTTAATATTTGCGAATTTCCGGTTGTAAGGTACGAGTGTACGTTATTACCGGACGTTGGCTCCACGGCCGCCAGGGAATTACCGGACGGTGGTTCCCCGCGACCGCCGGGATTTTAAGTAATCGATTGTGGGGTTTTCTCTCGACCAGGCGTGGCCAAGATGGGAGTGTTAATTTATTGGTGTTTTTGTTTTATGGAAATTATTGTGTTTGTATAGCGTACTTCCGGTTATAGAGAACACATTTTTGATCACCAGAGGGTGCTTTATAACCGGAGTCTATTTATATTATTGTGTCACACGTTGCGAATAAGGGTGGATTTTAGGGTGAGAATTACTTAACATAATGATAAGTTTACTTCTGAATAAAGACAGTAAACTGAAAACGGTTCCATTAATATTCACCTGGTTGGTCAACAATATTGATTAAATAAAATTTACGAAATTTACTAAAATTTTGAAATAACAGATGGATGTATATATTTTTGCTCATTTATTTGTGCGTTGTAAATAATAAAAAGTACAGTAATTTTTAAAGATACCTTAAAATCCACAGAGTGCAAAACCAAGTTTTAGATTAAAAATGTATCGCTTCTTAAATTGAATACCCTACGGCAAGTTTGTAAGGGTTAACCAACTCTTTACATTCAGTGCGTGCACAAGTCTATACCCTTGGACCTGAACCGAAGCAGTCCTTACTTGTATGTATAGCGAGTAACCAAAAAAAATATTTGTTTAAAACCCACAACAATAACACAGAACAAATCGATATAATGCCTTGCTTCAAAAATATTTTGCAGAAATAAGTTTATTAAATATAATAGAGGTATGTAAATTACAAAGTTTTTGTTGAGTACTCGCCAAAATGGGACCACTGTGTTTGGTCCTGTGCTCAGAAACTATCGACACTTACGAACGTGCAGATCACATAAAGCAAAATGAAGATTTAATCCCAAAAAACCTTAATAATCAACGATTCAGTGACAAGTCTGCCACCGCTTTCAAGTCGAAATTAATGTAAAAAAATAAGTGAAACTCAAAAATATATTTAACTATTTCAATTTTGATATAATATAAATTCCGGATATTCTAAGAACTTTTGTCAGAACTTATGCCATAATGACATTTTAATCCATTATACGGGAACATTTTTATTTTTAAAAATAAGAAACTTGGTTAGTTAAATGATTTTAAGTTTCCATGCATTTTCGTTTACTTTTTTTTTTTTAGAAAAGTTTTCTTTGCCAAAATACTGGAAGAATTCAGTTTATTTTGTAGTTATTATAAAATGCAGACATATTTTTTATGTTTTTTTAATTATGTTTAATGTTCTTTTATGCGTTTGGCCTTTGATAATAACTAAAAAATAAACTGGAATGCTTCTAGTACTTTAAAAAAGGAAACTTGTTCAAAAAAAATTTAAAAAAATAATTCTTGATGCAGAAACGGTGATAGACTTGCCACAAGATGTCAATTATTAAGGGGATTTTAAGATCTTAGATAGATTAGATAAGATTTTTAGATCTTTTCTTTATTTTGTTTTCAACGACCTGTAAGTTCGTAAGGATTAATAATTTCTGGGCATACACATACTATGGGGCCACGACCGAAGTGGGCTTTATGGCAAATACCCAACAAAGATTTTGTATACATGAATCCGCCGACTAGACATTAAGACACGATATTTTTAAAAGGTAGAAAAAACAGCTTTAAAAATAAATATATATTGCGTAATTATAATTTGCCAGGCTAATTTAATAACTCAGAGATTTTCATAATTAATTCAAATAAAAAAAATCGTTATTTCCTTAGTCAAATAAGAATAAATTAAAACTCTTTTAAAACAAATCCTAATAAGATTGTCTAAAACAGTCTTAAAGTTCTTTAAAAGTAATTTTTCCATTTAAATTATTTTGTTGTGGTTGTAATTTCTTAAAAAATTTAAAAAAAATTTCTGGGCACGTTTTACAATAAAATACACATTTAAAATCTGATATTACTTGCCTAAATAAACACTTCTTGTTTTAGTTATGAGGAAAAACAGATAAAGGAGGGTTTTTTTACAGAATAATTAAATTTTTTACGTTATTTGGTTTAAAATGGTAATTAAGGTAATTTCCTAATTTTAAGGAAAAAGCACTTTAATTTTCTCCAGTATTAGCTATTACCAAAGAGAATAAATGTGTTTTAGTTCTAAAAGAAAATAAATAGGGATCCGTTTTTTATTGATAGTTATTAACAACAGAAACAGTTATATTCTTTGAGACATAGTTTAAAGAATATACAATATATTTTGAGAATTGTAAAACCAAAATTGATACTTTTTTATGTCGCCACCCTGAAAGAAAAGTGACCTAACTCAAAAAACTTAGCTTTAAGAAAATGGTTAACAAAAAGAAACTAATATTTTAAAGCTGTTTTTGGTAAGCGTAATTAAATATCCTAAAACTAAATTGGCTAACCCTATTGATAGCATATTATAATTTTGAAATATTATGATTTTAAGCTGAAAACCACTAATTTTTCGTATATTTTTGACTTATGTCACTTTTTATGATAATAAAGACATCTTTTGAGTTATGTCATTTCCTTTTTACATGATAATCAGTAAGTTAATTAAAACTTAGACAAAAACGCTTACAACAACAAAAGAGTCACCTTTCGTTAAGAAATCCTTTTATGAATACAGTCAAATTTTAACTTAAGTAGTCAAATTTTGTTTTATGTAAAAATATAACCGTTTTCGGGTGACGGCGAATAGAATCGCAGTGGGGATGAAAAAATATTAATCTGTCAGTGGAGGATTTCAAGTATTTAAGTTATATAGCTTATTCTGGGTATTCCTTGTCATATTTTATTTGATTCTTTGCATATAACACAAAATGCATTTTTGGAATTAAGTCACTTTCCTTCTGGAATAACGGTATACATATGTTATCGTTTTGGAAAAAGTGACAGCTAAAACTTTTCATATTACCACAAATCTTTTATAAGGGTCTTAGATTTTTACACCATATTTGTGACAGGGGTTTAACACATTTCCAGTAGTTCGCATATTTTGTAACCTCGTACAGACACTCATGTATGAACTTTGTATTATTACAGTCTAATCCAGTGTTTCCAAACTTTTTTCTATGGCGCCCCCTTTTTTGAAATTAAGAAATGGTCGCGCCCCACTTCTTCCGCCTATACAGAAACATTCCTTTACTAAAAAAAAGAGGCATATATTTACAAACATAACAGTTACACTTATCTAATCTAACGTGAAGTACGATGCTGCATTTCCTTAACAAGGACGGAAATTCTTGGTTTTATCTTTGAAAGTGTGCAACGTAGCAACATCAAGCCGGCTCCGTTTTTTTGTTTTAATTTCCATTAAAATCGCAGAGACTTTCTAGATGAGATATATTTATTTATTTATTTCCATTAAAAAGACTAACAAAAGTAGTAATAACAATAATACCACCATACAAAAAAAAAAAACAATAATAACAAAAGGAGCT